>JAKUCV010007752.1:104075-164025 GCA_028386065.3 Turnera subulata | reverse complement strand
TTTGTTAAGTCTTCCGCTGTGCAATGTATCCGTTATTATTGGGCCATTGGGCCGGTATTGTATTTACGATGTTCACTATTTTGGGCCGTTGGGCCGAGTTTATGTTGTCCACACTGTATGCTTGGGCTTTGTTGGGTCGGGTTGTCACAGTTCCGGCCTGCGTTTACTGTGTACGGTAAATACAGGTCGGGGTGTTTCAGTAACATCCTCTTGGTCTAACTCAAATTTGTTTGCTTATTTGTGTTGTTAATATTCAGTAATAATAATAAAAAATAAAATAAAGAAAATGATCATATTTTTTCGGAACTTGAAGAAATTGATCACAAATAGTCAAATCCATGTGAGTTAGGATTTAATATCGTTGGCTGACAACTAATGATATGAACCTAATTGACCGGAATCTTAATATAATCCACCTGAAGTTGCCTAAGTAAATCCATTTTTCAGGTCAATAATAATTCTTATACTTTGGTCAAGCAATTGATTCAGTCCATACAGTTGAATTCAGACCAGTTATATATCGGAACTTGTAAAATTTGCGTCTGATATTTAAAATTTCTCAAAATTGGTCAATGAAGGTAGCTTGATTTCGCGGGGCATAACCACACCACATTATTATAATGTTAATATGAAGGACAAATGAGGTTATTGAATATTGAACGACCCTCATCAACTCAATCATCTATTCCGAAAACTTACATATGTATATGTTAATAACCATATTTGTTTCACTCCCATTTCTACATACCACAAAAATTCTAAGAAAATGGCAAGTCGTTGAGGTACATGTACATCCATTGGTGATCAAAGCTAACTGTAGCAAATTGCGGACAAAATGATGAGTTTGAAGAACAAAAAGATAAGGTGCCATGGACCCGGGATAAGCACACCGGGAGTCCTATAACTTATTTCGAAATCCCATTTGAGTCCTATAACTCTCAAGCAATCGATTCGAGTCTTATAACTTCTAAAAATAATACCAATTGAGTCCCCATATATGATTCTGTTAAATTTTTTGTTATTTTTAAGAATTTTTAGTCCCTATAAGTATGCATAATATTATTTTAGTCCTTACAATTTTCAAAAATTTTTGTTTGAATCCTTTAAAAAATAAAAAAAAAATAAGAAAGGAGGACTCAAACCACTAAATGCACATTATTACATATATTAGATTTTAAGGTTACGAATTTAGAATAAAAAATGAAGTAGTAAGCCAAATATACTAAATCCTAACATCGTAAATTCTAAACCCTAAACCCCAAAACCAAAAACACCAAATTCAGAAATTTTAAATTTTATATCATAAATCTCTAAATTTTAAATCTTAAAAATTTTAAACACTAAACCATACATCCTAAAATCCTAAACTCTAAAACCAAAACCCTAAATTCTAATCTCTAAAAATATTAAACCCTCATTCTTATATCGTAAATCCTAAAAACCAAAAACCTTAAACTCAAAACCCAAAAATATTAAAACACTAAATCCTAAATTCTAAATCCTAAACCTCAAAATATTAAATCTTATACTCTAAAAACTCAAACACTAAACCCTAAAATCCTTAACTTCATATCATAGACCTTTAAACTCTAAATCCTAAAAAACTTAAATCCTAATCTTTAAACCCTAATAACCTAAAATACTAAATTTTAAATCCCAAATTTTTAAATACTAAACCCTAAATTCTTATCCAAAAAATATTAAACCCCTAATCATAAAAAACCTTGTCTAATTTTTTTAAAAAAAATCTAATATTAGTTGTCGTATGCAAAATTTCAAATCGTATCCCCCCTATCATCCAGTACTTACAAATAATAATTAGCTAATTACTAGTTGCAGTACGTGGGGTTGGCGTGGGAGGCAGACACGAAAACTGGTTTTCACCATTTTTTAATATATATATACAAGTCATAACTCAGAGACTTCTTCACTCTTATTTTGCAGGAGTACCAAGAGACCCAATGAGCGCGTCGTCCAATCTTCTCAAATCTCTGGTGATTTTAGTTTATATATTTATATAGAGCTCATAACGTACGGTTGGTATTAGATAAATTGTTTCACACCTTTAGAGCATGAGTTGCACAGGACACAATATCTATTATGTGTTGCGTTTTAGTTTACTCAAGGTTGGCATTCACCCTGTTTGAGCATCAACTTTAACAATATTATCTCCATTAGAATAGAAAAAACAATGTTAAGTTAAAAATACTATACAAATGATACATATGTTAAGTTTTGATTTTATTCTTTAGTATGTTTGGTAGAGTTATTTTATATTTTTTTTTTCAAGATTGATGAATATTCAATGTTGTCTATAATATAACCTACAGGTTTTGTTTTTTATATATTGTTTGCAGTTACCAAATATCAATCAATATTTTGTTCGTCAAACGGTGGAAAACCTGACATATATACTATTCCTTACGCCATCACAAAAGTAAACATTTTCGTCAGATCCACGACAGAACGAACTTAACCACTCCATAGGAACTGTAAGAAGAAGACTTTGCCAACTATAATAATTTCCGGTTTCCTCATTTATCTAAGTAATACCATTATTTTTTTTGGTCGAAACCGAGATAATATATAAATAATACCATTATAAATAATAATAATAATACCATTATAAATAATAATAATAATACCATTATTATTGCACAAATCAAAGAGGCTTTGCAGCTTTTGGATGTCTTAAATATATCGTGCATAATTTGTAATATATTTCTTTTCGTGTCATCAGACTTAGGATATGTGATATAGGGAAAATATAGGAATAGAACAAAGCACAAATAACGCATTACACGAATCCTATAAGTACTGCAAGAGTTATACAAGTTGTACAACACCTCAGGTGAAGATCACTTTTATCTTTAGGCTATGTTTGGTATACTCCAGAATGGGAATGGGAATCCAAATCTAGTGTGTGAGGTTTTGGATTCTCATTCCTATGTTTGGTACACATTTGTAATTTGACTTGTAATTGGATTAGGATTCTAAATTATGTGTTTGGTTCAAACTCAAATGGATGAGGAAAGAATCTAAAATGTTCGAAATACCCCTATATTCATTTTATTTATATTTTTTAATTTTTGTATTATAATTTATTTTTTTATACAAATCATCCAATGCTAATAAAATATTTTAATTTTATGACTTCAATATTCTGAAAAGTTTTTTACGTTTTACATCTTTATTTTAAATTTTTATACGATAGTTTATTTCCTTTAAAAACATAAATCACTAATAAAATTGGAAAAAATATTTTTTTCCCTCTTCTTAAAAACATAAATTACTAAAAAAATTTGGAAAAAATTTGATATCTTCACCAGAACCTCATTTTATGAATCCTTCTTTCCCCCTTCTTATGGTAGCTCCTACTTTCTGCCTTAGTTTCTCTCACAGTTAAGCTAAGAAAATGAAAGAGACAAAAGAATTCAATACCAACAAGAAATGCATAACCAGATCAGCCCTTTCAGGGGCAGAACCAACGCACACAAGGACCAATCTCAGTATCGATACCAGTATCAGCATCAGCTCTTGTAGTACTCCAACTAGTTTGTATTCTTTAGCCAAACCCAGAACCAACATTTTTTGTTAAAATCTTGAAATATGACATAATCAATCATTCACACATATTTGTTTGGGTTAAAAAATAGAATTTCTGCTCCAACTAAGGTAGAGCATCTTGATTGTAACTCCAGCAACAAATGGTACATATTTCCCAGCTGCTTTCTCTATTCTTCCTCATCATCTTATCCACCTAATCATAATATTATGAAAGTTAAGCACATGAATGTACACACCCATACACATATATAAACGTGTATATATATATATATATATATGGACCCTGAAGAGGGCTTTCCCTCTACACTTCTTCCTACAATTTGGACATTTCTTTGAAGCTGCAAATGCACTCTCGATGCATTCCTTGCAGAAATTGTGACCACAATTGGTTGATGTTGCCTCTCTTAACTCGTCTAGGCAAATTGGAAAACGAAACACAGCCGATTTCGGTGATGGCACTTTCTAATGATGATTCTGGTGGACAGAGGGAACTCTTGCTTGCCTATCCATTTAAAAAGAAAAGACGAAAGAAAACCAGTACTGATTAATGAAAGCTCATATCAGAAAGAACTTTCTGTACAATGCATATGCCTCTAGTTATCATCAAAAAATGCATATGCCTCTAGTAACACCAGTAATCTGTAGAAATATTGAGAGCAGAAAAGAAATCTGTAGTTAGAATGAATTACTAAGGCAATTAGCAGAACTGAAACCGAAAACACACAATTATACGTATCATTGAACCCCAATGGAAGACACCGATTTCAGGTATTCCATCCTCATCCGGGATGTTTGTCTGCCTGCTGTTCTTGTCCAACAACTTTCCTCTGCTTATTGACAGATAAACATAAAACTGTAAAGAAAGTGGTCCTAAACTTTGTTTTGTACTGATGTTGATGTATTTCCATATGCAAAATATACCAAAATTCAAATCTCTACCAACAATCATTAAGGCGGTCATAAAGTATCTGTTTGTATTTGATGATCTGTTTGCCAGGAGAACTAATTCTGGAAATAAATGTAGAATAAATGATAATATGTTTGGATTTGCTGTGAACTTATGCGTCCTAAATTCTATCATATATTTGGAAAAATGCTAATTGTTGTATTCTGCTTGTAATAAAACTCAATTTCATTGTTGACAAGCTACCAACTGTTGTTAGTTTATTCTAGCACATACATTTCTCGTAACTTTTGAGCTACCTTCTTGTTATGGAATGAGAAAGAGTTTGGCAATAGAAATAAGAACAGACAACTGACCAGAAAATAGAAATAAGAACAAACAATTTGTTCAAAGACTTAGAGACATACCCAGGAAAGCACATATGCCAACAAATACAGCAACGTAGAGCAGCTTCAATGAATACTGTTATAGAGAATGCACGGAGACCTTAATTACCCCTTGTTTGTACGTCTATACGATCCTACATAGATATCTTTATCTGTTTATACGATCCTACATGCGAAGGGAATGCATATGCATGGCCTATATAATACCTATTGGAGTGAGTATGCAGCACCGCACAACATTCCACACCTTTAATTGCTACCATATATTACAACCAGATTCCATCTCTACAATGGTTTTAACAATTCAAAACAAGCTTATCTTCGCTTTTTTGTTAGTGGTAGGGCTCTGTGCTTCACAGGCATAGTCACGCTCACTAAGTAAAGCTTCTATGAATGAGAGGCATGAAATATGAATGAGTCTACAAAGATAATGCAAAAAAGAGAGGAGACTGAAAACATTCAAGGCAAATGTAGAGTACATTGAATCATCCAAAAGGGCTGGGATTAAGCCTTACAAGCTAGCCATCAATGAATTTGCAGACCTTACTAATGAAGAATTCCAGGAGTCTAGAAATGGATACAGGTTAAAGCCCTTAGTAACATCATCATCCTTTAAATATAAAAATGTGACAACAGTCCCCTCCACCATAGATTGGAGAACCAAAGGGGCTGTTACCCAATTAAGGATCAAGGCCAATGCGGTAAGGCACATTGAATTACTAAACTACATATTGAGAAACTAACACCAAGTTAATATAATTCGCTGATACATCATTTTTTTATATAGGTTTTGGTATAAATGCAGGATGTACATGAAGAAAAGAACGAAAGAAAAAACACACAAGATTTTTGAAAATATGTCTTCTATTAATTGTAGATAGGTTGTATCTGAGGGTGACTAAAACAGTTCCCTTCAAAGTAAGAAAATCTGCCACACTTGAAGATTTGAAAGCGTTGATACGAGAGAGAGAGAGAAGGGATATCCAAAAGTATACATAACCTCTCATTTGATGGCAATCTGCTCCTGGATGGCCAAAAGCTAGTGAGTCTTGGTCTTCAGGGTCGGAGGTGAGGACGACGGGCTTGACCTTGGTGGTGGCAGGCACTCGACGCGGTATTCGGTGGCATCGGGCAGGGTGGATAGGTACTTCAAGGAGGTGCAGGCGCCGGTGATCTCCCACGGCTTCTTGATGAATCGCCGGAGGGTTTGGACGAGGGTGGAGGTGGTGGTGGCGACGAGGGAAGGCGGCGCAACAGTTGCGAGAGTGGAGAAGAGATTGATGGAGGAGAAGGAAGAGTGAAGGTTGGGTGTCTGTGTTCGAAGATCGGGAGAGGAAGAAGAATGTGGAGGGTAATTTTGCCTTTGTGAAGCAATAAAGCCTTTTATTCGTTTTTGTAATCACAATACCATCTGAGAATGAAACATCCTATTCCAGCTAATGCCGGGGTATGAGATTCCAAATCAAACGGACTCTTAATCCAATTTGACAACCAAACAAAAATAACTAAGGACTTGTATTCCCATTCCTGTTCCGGCGTGTACCAAACACAGCCTTACAGTCTAGTACTTACGTAGAGCTTGGAAAATCTAATCTAGGATCATCACAAACCTAAATGATCACTCTTACTAAGATAAGACTTCTTGTCAGGATAATAATCAATAATTAATTATGTCTTCTAGAGTTTAGTTCAAAATTATGCCTTCCAAACTGTATTGTACGATGCAAGGTTGTTAAACCCATCTAGCGAGCGATGCAGTCGAGCCATCTGGTCACGATTTTTCAGGTCTAATCGTGCTTGAGTTCAATCACCTAATTTACAAAGGAAGTGTTCATCTCGAGAAACTCCCGTGTAACAATTACCCAAGTTCAACAGGCCGGTCCAATGTCCAATGTTAGAGCGTTAATGATCATTCTACTTCTTTCATCATTCCTTGTACATGTGACATGTTAATTCATAAATTTGATCAAACAAATTGATGTGGAAATAATGCTCAAGAATATCTAGAAGTATTATTCAGCCGTTTTCTGCCATTGTTTAATTACATATCTAAGACCTTTTACTTATACAGCCCAAAATTTTCTTTTTTCCCCTCAGGCAAGTCTTTACTGCTAAACTTTGGTCTCCATCCAAGACTCCGGATTTCTTGCATGAATTCTTGGAGTTCCCATGCTTTCTTCCTTGATTTTCCGCACTGTCGTGAATGATGCTTGGGATGGGTTGGTCTGTGTTTCCTAAGACGTGGGCTTCTTCTTCTCCGGCTCATTATATTAGGCCACATCAACCTTATGTCAAAGACCAAGTAAGTAGTCTAAGATAATGGAGGCCCGTTATGCCTTGTTGCCAGACTGTGGACTGGACGCCCTTTTAATGGCCGAGCCTTCATGAACACTATGCAGCAGATTTGGCGTCCGGCTCACGGTACCAAAGTTTCACAACTGGAGCGCAATCTTTTTGTGTTTCAATTTTTTCATTAGAGGGATAAGCAGTGTATTCTAGATCAAGAACCATGGAATTTCAATGATCAAGTGGTGCTGCTCAAGGAGCTTACTGGGGATGAGCAGCCATCAACGCTTCAGTTGTTCATAGTTCCTCCCTAGGCGCAGTTGTATGACATCCCCTTTAATCGACGTTCAGAGAAAATGGTTCAAGCATTGGCTATTAAGATTGGTGTCTATCAGGGTTTGTAGGATCAGGTTAACATCAAGCGAGGGAAATATATTCGATTTCGAGTTCTCTTTGATGTTCGTCGTCCGTTGTGTCGGGGTTCTTTGATTGATGGTCGCGGTGGTGGACCTTTTTGGGTTTATTTCAAGTGTGAAAGACTCCCAGTTTTTTGTTTTTATTGTGGTTGTCTTGGTCATCTCGACCGCGACAGTTCTGAGGGTGACGATGAAGAATTGAATTTGGTGGACACCCCATACGGGGACTGGCTACGGGCGCCTCCCAGGAAGAATATTCAGCCCCGTAATTCTGGTGAGGAGGTTTCTGATCGTGTAGCCAGGCATTTTGTCTTCAAGCCTCAGACGGTATGTGATTCTCCTGCAGAATCTGGTAATCATCTATCTTCTTCGAAATCTTGCTTTCAGGGATCTCAGCAGCCGATGAGGGATGTGTAGGTGGAAGTTGGGGACAGCCCCCGGTATGTTGTTAAACGATGGCGTTCTACAGAGTGGTGTTGTTCCAGAGACTGGTTTACTAGAGGATGTATTAGAGGGGGTGAATTCAATTGGTCTATCTACCACTCCTACTAAAACCCGTGCGATTTCTAACTTTTTAGCTCATACCCCGACAGTTTAGGTTGGTGCTGATAGTGAGAACAGACTGTCGGGTTCTAGTATGCAGCAACAAGTTCCTTCCCCTATTGTGCTCTTTGCAATTCTGATGCACCAACATCCGCAGGAACTAATAAAAGACTTACTCTTAAGGAATCTGGGTTCAGCTCTAGAGAAGGGGACCCCTGAAGGTAATCCGTTTTTTCAGTTTTCTGCTGGTGTTATTTCTGGGAAGGATGTTATTCTTACCCAAAGCCAGCGTAGTATCCCACTTAATAGCACTGTAGATTCTGGGTTTGATTGAGGAAGGGGGGATAGTTTTGTGGTGAAGAGTTATTCATCGGGCGGACCGCTCTGATCAGAACAGGTCTTTTGCGGGCCCGGTACAGGTCGACGGTTTGCCTGCTGGCCGATCCTGGAAGAGGAGAGCTAGGAATGGTATTGAGGGGGATCAAACTGGTGGTTCCCAGATTATTTCTAAGCGGAAGGGGTCTCATTCCCTGGATTTGGAGGAGGAGTTGGGTGATCCGGTTGTAGGTAAGAAGCGAAGGGAGGATGTTTGTTCAGGTGGTTTGGATAATGGCACATCTTTTCCGGCAGAGGTTGCTAAGCAACCCCGCCATTCAGCATAAGTATTTTATATTGAAACTTTTGTGGTTTAGGGGATCCATGTGCAGTTTCCTCTCTTTATAAGCTTACAAGGCTTGAAAATCCTCTCCTAGTTTTCCTCTCGGAAACTAGGTTGAAGAAAGTTGAGGTTGAGGCGATTCATCGCTAGTTGGGGTGGTATGGTTTGTTGGTTGTTGACTGTCAAGGTGAGGGAAGGCAACGAAGCGAGGGTTTGGCTCTTATGTAGAGGGAGGAGATAGAGATTACCCTTCGGTCTTTTAGTTTACATCATACTGATGTCTCTGTACTTCGTGTTGATGTGGAGGGGCTATGGCGATTTACGGTATTCCTTGGATGGCCTGAATCTACGGAGAAATGGAGGACTTGGGATCTGTGGCAAAGAATTGTGGGGTCTGATTCTCTACCTTGGTTTTGTGGGGGTGATTTCAATGAAATTTTGTACCAATGGGAGAAGAGAGAGGGTAACCTGCGATCTTTCCAAGTTATGCAAGCTTTCCATGACACTTTGTCTGATCTCGACCTTCATGACCTGGGATATTTTGGATGTGAGTTTACATGGACAAATGGTCATGAGGATCACACTCATATTGAAGAGAGAATTGACCGATTGGTGGCATCAATCTCATGGTCTACTATATTTCCCAATTCCCTTGTCAAGCACCTCCCGCGACAAGGTTCAAATCATGCCCCATTGAAAATGATTCTAGACTCTTCTATTAGCACTCACCCAAGAAGTTCTAAGATTTTTAGGTTTGAGGCAGTATGGCTGACCCATGATGGTTGTGCACCCACTGTGGAGGATGCGTGGTCTCAGGTAACCGCGCACGATCCCTTGCTTGGGGTTAAAGAAAAATTGGCAAGTTGTGGTTCTAGGCTTATGGCATAGAGCAGGGCTAATTTCATGCATATTACTTCTTCCATTCAGAAAAAGAGAGAGGCCCTTGAGGCTTTGAACTGCCAAGCCTAGAACTCTGAAGTGGTGGCTGCTTCGAAAGTGCTCAGTAATGAAATTGAGTCTTTAGCTCACCAGGAAGAAATACTGTGGCGTCAGCGCTCCCGGGTTGCTTGGTTGAAGGATAGAGATAAATGCACTAAGTACTTCTTTTGTAATGTCCCGGTTTTTCGACTGTCACTACAGTCCCATACCCGTATAATTACGAAATCGCTTCAACTGTGCAGCCCCATCCCTACATAGTCTCTGGATCTCTCCTATTCCGGTGTGGATTCGGTTCATTCATGTACCCCTCCGTCTAAAGCCTGCTGGAAGCCGCTACTTATCCATGCTCATTCCGGCACCGACGTACACTTCCGGCCTCATAGACCCCGGGGTGTCACAGGCCCACCAGCTTCCGCTAGGTTCGTCCCCAAACCCTGCACCGTACTAGAGGAGTCCTAGAGCTCTGCTACCAACTGTAACGTCCCGGCTTTTGACTGTCTCTATAGACCATCACGGGACCTTTGCAACATGCTTTGTCCTCAATCGCATGTTTCCAGGGAAAACTTCCCAGGAGGTCACCCATCCTAGAATTGCTCCAAGCCAAGCACGTTTTACTTTGGAGTTTTTCTAGAATGAGCGCCGAAAAGGTAGGTGCACCTTGTTGATATAGTTAGTACCCATCAAACCGTTTAAGCTATTCTCAATTGTACAGTCCCATACCTATACAACCTCGAAATCACTTCATTTGAACTATTCTTAATTATACAGTCCCATACCCGTATAATTACGAAATCGCTCCAACTGTGCAGCCCCATCCCTATACACTCTCAGGATCTCTCCTATTCCGGTGTGGATTCGGTTCATTCATGTGCCCCTCCGTCTAAAGCCTGCTGGAAGCCGCTACTTATCCATGGTCATTCCGGCACCGGGGTACACTTCCCGGCCTCATAGACCCCGGGGTGTCACATCTTTCATAAAGCAAATCAGCGACGAAAGGGCAATAATATTTGAGGCATCAATAATCATCAAAGGCAGTGAATTTCAAATGCTAGAGATGTGTCTAACACTTTTAATGCATTTTATATGGATTTGTTTAAATCGGCTGGTGGATTAGAGTTGGATCCGGTGTTGGATGTGGTTGATAACCGAGTGACTGATGACATGATTGGAATTCTTGATGCACCTTTTATTCGTGCCAAAGTTTATGATGCTTTATCTCAAATGCATCCTACAAAGGCCCCTAGGCCTGATGGGATGCCCCCGCTTTTCTTTCAAAAATTTTGGTCGGTCATTGGAGATGATGTCAGTGATTTTGTTTTGGAAGTACTGAATAATGGAGTCGTTCCCTACCTTTGTTACTCTGATTCCTAAGGTTAAACATCCCACTCAATGTAGCCAATTTCGTCCTATTAGTCTCTGCAATGTAATTTTTAAAATAATTACGAAAACTATTACTAGTAGACTGAATTTGATCCTCCCAGATGTTATTGGAGAAGCTCAGAGTGCCTTCGTCCCTGGCCAGCTTATCACCGATAAAGCTCTCATTGCTTTTGAGGTTTTTCATTACAAGAAAAAGGGTAAGCACGGACAAGTAGAATCTATGGGGCTGAAACTAGACATAAGTAAGGCATATGATAAAGTGGAATGGGATTTTTTTGGAGGCGATAATGCTTAAGATGGGTTTCAGTCAGAGTTGGGTGAGTTTAGTGATGAGGTGTGTTCGGTCTGTTACATACTCCTTATCAACCGTTTGCCTCAATAATTAATTATTCCTCAGAAGGGGATTAGGCAGGGTGATGCCCTCTCCCCATATTTGTTCTTGTTGTGTGCAGAAGGTTTGGGAGCTCTTCTTAATCATGTTGTTGCCTCGAGTACTACTCATGGTGTTCGGATTTGTAGTTGAGCTTCTACTATATCCCATCTTTTCTTCGCTGATGACAGTGTAATATTTACTAGGGCCTCTGTTCATGAGGCTAGCACTATTAGGGGTATTCTTCACAAATTTGAGATGGCTTCGGGTCAGAAGATCAATCTGGATAAATCAGAGGTAGTTTTTAGCTGAATAGTTCCTGAGCAGTTACAAATACAGATCCAAGGGGATCTAGATGTTAAGGCAGTTTTGTGAATACCCGACCCAAAATCACTTGGGCCTATTCACCTAATCCTTTCACCTTCTTCCTCGGGTCAATCCCATAACATTGGAGTCACCACCCAAGTTTTATTAAGGACAAAACTTGGGAAAAAACTTGTATGAATCCTTTAGGCTACATGGTCATGGTGAACCAAAGTTATGGGATCGGGGGTTCGTCACAGATGGGAAGGTGTTAGGCACCCATCCGAGTTGGGTCGAGACTATGTGCAATTGTAAAATGCAGGTGTGCCTAGTGCAAGTGTGCTTGTATGGAAAATAAAGAGAAGGGGAGAAGAAGAAGATTTGGCTTGCATCTCATTGTAAAACCGAGACTACCTACGTACCCGAGTGATCGAGGTCAAAGCCACGTAGTTCTAAACGTGGCACAAATCGGCCACTTACATCATCAAAAGTATCATTATATAATCAACAAAGATCAATCAAAAGAGGGTTTAGTGTTACCTCTTGTAGCCCTCCTCTAGCTCCTTGCAATGGGTTGAGTTCTACACCCACCTTCTTGCCGCTTCTAAGCTCTATGGTTGATCCTCCTCTTGACTTCTCCTCGCTGGACTACTGCTAAAGCCTCCCACGAAATTCCTCCAGAGTTTCTGCCTAAAGATTGCATCTCTAGGCTTGGAGAAGTAGAGTTTCTCCAAGCACTCAAGGCTTATAGGTGTATATGTGAGTAAAGTTTGTGATCCCTTGAAATGCATGTGAGGGGTCCTATTTATAATACTCTGGGAAGCCTAGGGGTGTGGACCTGCTTAATGGTGAAGATTATGCCCGAAAATCTGGTCCAAAACCGTGTAGGATCGAAATTAGAAACAAAATCAGAGATTTGGGCGATCAGGGAGGACATGACTGCCGCTACTGGCGGTCATCCACTGCTTGACCGCCAGTGCCAGCGGTCTTGAGTGGATGCCTGCCAGCACCTGGCGGTCGTCGCGAGAGGACCGCCAGTTGCCCCGCGTGTCACCCGTTCTTTCCATTTTCGGACCGCCAATCCCCTAATTCAGCCCTGATTTGATCCTACCGTGTAATTAACCCCTAATTAACTCAGAATCACTCTGTTACTTAATTATCACTCCCCCCAAATCATTCCATAACATATTAAGTACACCTTAATGCCTATTTCATACTAAATCATGCCAAAAATGAGATTTCTACATAAATGATTATTTAACTCTGATAATCCAAGAAAATCAGAGCTAAAATTAACCTGCAAGAAATGTATTAATGGGCTGGATAAACTTTGAAGAATCTATTTACTTGGACCCTTAAACCCATTCCTAACCCAAAAATGAATCATCATATAATTGGATTAAAAACAACTAAAAGAGCCCAAGCAATGAAATGAAATCTACCTTAATTCTACTAAATTAAATTCTTATCATGCCCTGACTTAAAATCAAATCATCTCATTAACCTCAAGTTAAGCATGTTTAGAATCTAATTTTTAGCAAAACATTCTTGGGTCAAATTTGGGTGTTCACAAGTTCATACCTTTGATAACTATCTGGGACTCCCCGCTATGATTGGTCGATCAAAGAAGCTTATCTTTGCTTTTGTGAGAGACAGGTTCCTGAAAAAGAAGGGTCAATGGAAGAAGAAATTCCTGTCAAATGCTGGGCGAGAAATTTTCATTAAGTCGGTAGCACAGGCCATTCCTAGTTATGTAATGAGCTGTTTCAGCCTCCTGGATGCCATTATTAATGAGATGGAGGTCCTCATCAGAAAGTTTTGGTGGGGTCATCGAGATGGGAAGAGAAAGGTTCATTGGATAGCTGGGAGAAGCTTTGCAAGAGGAAATCCTTTGGTGGACTTGGTTTTCGTTCTTTAGAAGCCTTTAATTTAGCTTTCCTAGCTAAGCAAGGGTGGGGGTTACTGTCTAACGAAACCTGTTTGCTAACCCGGCTACTTAAAGCTCGTTATTTCCCACAAACCAATTTCTTAAATGCCAAAGTGAGTTATAATCCGAGCTACGCCTGGCGAAGTGGGGAGGCAAATTCGGATATGGAAGGATGACTGGTTGCCTAGGGAGTCTACGGCCAGGGTTTCTACTTCTATCTCTATTCTGGATGAGGATGCTACAGTGGAAGAATTAATGGAATTGGAGGTCCCTGAGTGGAATTATCCACTTAACGATTTCTTCTTCTCTCCCGATGAAGCACGACTTATCAAGTGTATACATCTAAGCTATCGCAACCAGAGGGATTCTCTTTATTGGCACCTCACCTCTAGCTGAATCTGGCTATGGTGTGGCCCTCTCAATGTTACAACCACAAAGTGCTTCAGCTGAATCCTTGGTTGCCTCGTGCTCTCCAGTATGGTGGCGTGATCTTTGGAAGTTTAACCTCCCACCCAAACTTCGTGCCTTTGCTTAGAGGTTGTGCACTGATATCCTCCCTGTCTGCTCAATTCTAATTCGAAGATCCCTTCAGGTAGAGCCTCACTGCCCGCGATGTGGAGCAGGACTTGGATCTACTATCCCTTTGTTACATTCATGCCCCTGGGTCCATAAAGTCTGGGCTGTCAGCTCTATTCCGAGGGCAACTTTTGATTCTATATGGGAAGATATGGCATTGTAGATGCAGTTCATTCGATCAACATTTGGCTTGGATACCCTCCTTTCTGTTATATCTATTTGTTGGTCTATATGGAAAGACAGAAACACTTTACTTTTCCAACAACGGTCAGTGGGAAAGTGGGAGATTATTCGGTGTGCAGATAACCTGCTGCATTCGTACAAAGCGGCTAATTTGCAGGAGCCTTCTTTTCCGCTAAGACGAGCTCGGAGTTGTTGGCACCCACCTCCTACTCAGTCTTTTGAATTAAACACTAATGTGGTTGTTCGGTCGGATCAGGGGATTGGAGTGGGAGCAGTGGTTAGGGATGATCATGGTCAACTGGTGGCAGTGGGTGTTAACTTCTATCCAGCCATTTTTTATGCTCTCCTGGGGAAGCGTATGTAGACCAATTTGGTCTCGATTGGGTGAAGGAAATGCAGTTGGAGAATGTCATATTGGAGATGGACAATCAAGTGATTATCAAGGTGCTGCAATCCCAGTCTTACTTGAACTCACCTATTGGTGTGCTGTTAGATGATTTATATTCTCTTGCTTTGTCTTTTAATTCCTTTTCTTCATCTTTTACTCCTAGAAACTGTAATAAGGCAGGCCATCATATCTGCTAATTAGCTTTGGATTATCGTCAGGAGAAGTTCTAGTTTACGAACTTTCCTGACTCTGTTCTTGTTTTTGCTCAGGATGATATGTCCTGGATGCATGCTTGCTGAGCAATAAAAATCATTATTTCCTAAAAAAAAAAAAAGATAAAGGAGGCCTGATGAAAAGTTACAAAACCTAAAAAAGAAGCCGATGATTGCCTAAATGGCCATGGGCCATGCTTCGTGGTCGTCGGCCACAACCCATGAACGTAGGCCATCCCCTATGACCACTGGAAACAGGTTTGCCTATTGCTCGTTGGCCACCAGTAATTTGGACACGGTAATAATATTAGGGGATTAATCTTTTATGAGCAATTAAATAAGAAAGTGATAGTAAAGCCATGAAAAAAAATAAGAATCCAAATATCAATGCTTTAATTTGGAATAGCATGACAGGAACTATACTGAATTTTTGAACTGAAGTTACAAAGGAGGAGCAGCAAAATGCGGGAGAGACCACAAATGCCACAGGTGCATGTATTAATTGAAAATATATGTGATGGCTGTGGTAGAAACCAAAGGCTTTTGAAACAAAGGCACCACTACATGATATCATGCATATCCAAAAAAATCTTTAATGCATTTACATTTGTGGTTATCCTTTTTCTATGAACTTGAACTGAATACAGCAGCAGTCCGCAGTCAATAGGAGTTGTTAGCATGCATGTTTCTATTAGTAAATTTGAACATGGTAAAATCGAATTTTACCAAAAGGGAACAATGACATTCACATAATTTATTTATAACACTCCCCCTTGAATGCCATTTCACCTTAAATATAATATGCTTGGAAGAACTGCCTTGTTAAAGCCTTACCAAGAAAAACCCAGTGGGATAAAATCTTGGAGAAGGAAAAAAGAGCGCAGTGCATATTCTACTCCCCCTCATTTTAGCTTCCCTTGATGTCTCGAAGTCGTCACATGTCAATCTTCTTTATCAATTTTTCAAAAGTTGAAGTAGGAAGAAATTTTGCAAATAAATTTGCCAGGTTGTCACTTGAATGAATCAGTTGATATAAACAACACATTTGGTGAAATATGCTTTGTCCGATCATTTTTTATATATCCCTCCTTTAATTGGGCCAAGCAGGCAACATTATCTTCATATTTTGTCGTTGGAACATCTGCCTCACTATCTTGTTTGGCGGTCGCAATCATATAGCAGTTCCTTCATGTGTAAAGAATGTGTTTGTCTGTGATTTATGTGGATCAAATGAATGACCTGTATCTGCAAAACCAACTATATTCTCATTGGACTCACAAGGATAAACTAATTCCACGTCCATTATATCCCGAAGATAACGGAATATACATTTATATATTTCATTATATTTCAATATTTATACGTTAGAACAAAAAGTTATATCTTGCTAACAAGTTTATGGCAAAAGCTTCAAGCTTTATGTTACTGGTAAGATAAATTGCACTATGATATGGTACCTAAGGACCAATCTAATTTTTCCGAGATTTTTCTTCTCAAACTCTTGCTTAAAATATTACACAACATTTGGAAACTTCTTCAGGAGTTCCAATAATATTTAAATCACAAAAATAATAAAAAAAATCTACATATAGATCTAAATCATAAACATAAGCAATAATAATAATAAATCCACACATGTACTGATTAAATAGAATACAAAGAGCATATATGCAAGAATAATTATACTACACATACCCAAATTGGGGTAAAATTTTTTATTGTGTCCCTCTACTTAATCGGTTTTGCATTTGTTGTCCCTTTTCATTTTCTTTCATTCATGGTGTCTCTCAACTCTGGTTTACCGAGTCATATTTTCCTTCTTACCGTCAACAGCTAGTTTGTTGCTATGTTTCTGGCACGTGTCTTATGGGACCCGCAAAATTTATTTATTTAATCATTTTAAAAAATTTTAACGAATTTATTTTCAAAAATTCTTTTTTTAAAAGAATAACACAAACACAAATTGTTTTCTCTAATCTCCGCTGTTCTCACCTACCCGACTAAGAAAACATCAAATTATATCTGCCATGTTATCCATTTTCCTCGCCCACTATGCCAACGAAAAAACTCAACCAAAATACCCAAAACCCACAATCCCAAAAAACACGAAAGGAAAACAAGAAGAAAAAACAAAAAGGGTGGTGGTGGTGTTGGAATCAAACTCAAAAGAGATAAAAAGACTATAGAGATCTCTTCTGCTATGACTCTTATTCTCTAATCTCATCTTCTCATCCCGCCTTCTTCAAAAAAAACCAACAATTCTTTCCTCTTGCCTCTTCAATAACTTGCATAACAAAAATTTCACACAACAACCACAGTTCAACCAAGCAATTACCAACTATTATCGAAAGACAGCAAAGAAAGACAAATCCTTAATGTTTACACCTGGTCAGAGTTAACAACGCACAGTCCAATCCACCACCAGTCCACCAACAGCAGGCGCACCCGATCTTGTGATGCATGCTCCATAGGAGCACAACCACTCACGAGCGCACAGGTGGCGGTCCGACAAAGCAAAGGAGAAGGGAGGAGCGGGGGCTGCGAATTGAGGAAGAGATTAGAGGCTGGTTATTCTGGCGACGACGCGAGGAGGAGGATGGAGAAAGGATGGTTAGCAACGATGTGTACTGCTGAGGAGTGAGGTGGTGCTGATGGTGAACGCTCAATGATTTTGGGAAGAAGGGAGGGTTTCAATTAATAGGGAGAAAGAGATAATGTTTTTGGAAAGAAAAAAAAACAATTTGTCCTAAATAAATTTTTTCATAAATTAACTTTTTTTAAAAAAAAGAAGAGAGAAAAAAGAATAAAAATACGGCTTGACGTGGATCCCACAAACATGTGTCAACTACATAGTTACCAACCGGTTGCAGAGGGTAGGAGGGACAATGTGACCCGGTAAAACAATACTTGAGGGACACCATAAGTGAAAAATGAACGAAAAGGGACAACAAATACAAAATCAATTAAGTAGAGGGGCACAAAAAACTTTTTTACCCCCAAATTGGTTCAAATCATGTAAAGATCAATTTAGTGTGATTGAGTATATTCCCAAGAATTAGTTGCTTCAGGCAACTTCAACTCTTCAGGGATTCTCATGTAGATGTCATGACTTATAGTTCCGTAGAAATAAGCTGTAGCAACATCCATTAGATGCATTTCTAGTTATTCATGTATTGCTAGACTTATCAAATAACAAAAAATAATTGCATCCACCACAGGAGAGTATGTCTCCTCATAATTAATACCGGGTCGTTGGGTAAAACCTTGTGCTACAAACCGTGTTTTATATCTAACTATTTCATTCCATTTTTTTTTTTGCACAAATACCCATTTATAACCGACCGTTTTTACACCATCAGGTGTAGGGTTTACAGGCCCAAAACTTCTCGCTTCATAAGCTAGTCTAACTCAGAGTTAATTGTGTCTTTTCATTTTGGCCAATCATTTCTGCACCTACATTCATCAGCAGATGTAGGTTTATGATCCTCATTTTTTCCATAATATTTAACGCTATATTATATGCGAAAATTCCGCCGCCGGTTATTTCACGTCAGTTCCATCTTGTTCCTGATACAGTAAAACAGATCGAGTTCTCAGCATTTTCATTTATTTTAGGTACCTGAGTTACTTCTGGAACTTTATCAATTGTGTTAGGAACCTCTTTTGGAGAATTTTTCTCTTCTTGGGAATTTTCAATTTGAACCTCTACTGGAGGTTTTGTTTTCTCATTGATGTCATCTTGTATCTTTACTCCTTTACTTCGTCGAGAATTTTTATCTTTGGAACCGAGTAATCTTCCACGTTTTTTGCGTGCTTTATATTCACTTGCATTCTTTGATTGTTCTTGAGGAACATTAATTTGAATAGAAGCATCTGCATCTGGTATATAAGATTTGGTCACTCTATTTAGATTAGTAAATGTGTCGGCAATTGACTTATCAAATTTTGCAAATGAATCATTTTTTTGAACTTTAGGTTCACAGTGTATTTTTTCGAGGATAAAAAACTGGATATTGATATAGCATTTTAATAATCACTTTGATCCAACTGCTTATTTTCTCCCCTTGATGTTGGATAAATACTTTCATCAAATTAACAATAAGCAAATCTTACTGTAAATAAATCTTCAGTCAATGGTTTTAATTATTTTGTGCTGATGGAGATTCATAACCAATATATATTCCTATTCTTCTTTAAGGACCAATTTTATTATGCTGTGGTGGAGCAATTGGAATATATACTGCGTAACCAATGGTCCGAAGATGGGAGATATTAGAATCGTGACCATGAACCAATTGCATGGGGGAGAGCTTATGATAATTTGTTGGCCTGATGCGCACAATGCTGCTAGATGCAAAATAGCATGTCCCCAAGTAATAACGGGGAGTTTGCATCTTATCAATAATGACCTTGCAATCAATTGGAAACGTTTGATAAATGGTTCTACTAGACCATTTTTTTGTGTGAACATATACTACAGGATGTTCAACCACAAATCCAATTAACATGCAATAATCATTAAATGCCTTAGAATTGAATTCACCAGCATTATCAAGACGTATAGTCTTAATAGCATGATTCAAGAAGTGTGCTCGCAATTTGATTAAATGTGATAATAAGTGCACAAATGCCAAATTGCGTGAAGGCAATAAGCACACATATAGGGCCATCTAGTGGATGCATCGATTAAAACCATAAAATACCTAAATGGTCCATATAACAGATGTATGTTCTGCATATATTTCTCTGAATTATTTCCAAAAAAAATGCTGGTGATTCTAGGCCAATCTTATCATATGCAAGCCGAATAATTAAATTTTTCTTGTGAGCAAGCAAGCACATGAAAATTCATTGGATTGGAAAAACTTCTCGTTTTTCAATGAACGACCAAATGAATTTTTACTAATTCCACGCATCATTATTGATCTTGGATAGTCCAACCGATCATTTCAAACAATAAATCCATGAGCCAACTTCTAGTTGGTGCCAGCTTCGGGCTATGCAAACTATTTATTTAATAACTTAGGAAAAATTATTTGCGAGCTTTAGGCTGGTGTATGCCAGCTTCAGGTTGTTGTGTACCAGCTTTAAGTTGTTGTGTACCACTCATATTTGAAAGGAAAGTAATTGAGCAATTATTGATGTGATGGCAAAAATTTTCAAAAAGCAAATCCTTAAGATTGGAAAAGCTTTGGAGTTTTGTGAAAAGAATCTGCCTTTCTAATCACTGAAATTTTCTTTGGATCTTTTCGGAGACAAAAAAAAAGTGTCCACATCTGAAAAACAGGCATCATATGTTCTCAGCTTAGAGTATAAGAAGGGAAGAGAGTTATATGGTGGAAAACAAAAAAATTCAGAAAAACACACTAAGATACAGATGCCTTCCCCGACTACTTTCTTCTTTGTTGAGGGTGCCTCTCTTGGAAAGAGGAATAGGTTACAAAATAGTTTGGTGAACCAGCGGCATGAGGAGTTACCGAGTGAGCTAGCAAGAATTCCTCGTTTGGTTTCATTGACGAGCTCTATTCGTCTAGGTTCTTTGACACTCTTATTGAAAAAACTTTCTTTCTAGAAGACCAAAGCAACCTAAGGGTTTTTTTTATTGCTCGACCAATTCTATTATGTTTTTCATTTCTGAAAGACTTCAAAAATTCCAGCTAGAGCCTTCTTATCACTTCTTGAATCAGAGTAGTTATTATCAGGTTTCTATGATTGCTCGGAGTGTTCTTAGAATGTCTAGGTTACCGCCAACTTGGCCTAGAGTTCGACTACTCCTAAGGAATTGCAAAGGAGTAGCTAGACGATCCCAAGATTTCACGCGTACCTTAAGGGATCTAAAGAATCAGTACAAGCCCAATATGGTACTGATCACCGAAACCTTATGACAACCTGAAGTAGATCATGGAGTCATTCCACTCCGTTTTTCTCCACCAAATTGCTTCGAGGTTCCCGACGAACACAACATGGGCAGTGTGTGGTTCACGTGGAATGAGAGTATTAGAGTCAACACCAACAATGATGCTCAAATTATTAGAGTCAATTTTGTACCCAATAGATAACAAATATATATATAAAAAATCGTTTAAACTTATGTATGAAAACAATTACCTCTATGTGAATGTTCTTCAGCAATGGTTCCATAATGCAGTAATTATATGAATATGCATGCAACAAGTTAATCGTGTGGATCAGGCTGACTCGGGATTTTCTTTTCTTTTGGTTTTCTTATCATGGTTATTTCTAGGGATAACCCCACCGGAGGTCCTATAACATATCTTCGAAACTCATCTGAGTCCTAAAATTGTAAAATGACTCATTCGAGTCCTATAACGTCTAAAAATAACAATAAACGAATCCCCGTCCAAGTTTCTGTTTTTATTTCTGTTATCTTTGACTTTTCTTAGTCCACATCACTTCCACACCATCATTGACAAGGATAATATGACAGATAAGCAACCATGTCAAAAAATTAAGAACAAAAAAGAAATAAAAAACAATTAAACCAAGTCTGATAACAAGGAATGGTCACAAACAATTATTTTCTGCCTTCACAGTAGAGAGCATAGAGAAACAAGAGTTACATACTTGTTATACAAAGTTTATAATTTCCTGAGTCATACTTTTTCTTTCTTCCATTTTTTTTGGCTTGACAATTGTTGCTGCACCAAGATATAGAATGCTATTACGATGTTTCTCTCATGTTTTCTACTGCAAATGAGGATGACAGATCTGGAAACAAATCTTGAACAAATAATGTTGGGAAAAAAAAGGAAGTCACTACGCTACAATCACACTGACCCACCTCGTTAGAATTACCACGACCAATTCGAGCCACACAATCCAAAGGAAAATCCTATTACGACAACCCCAACAATTTAACATGACAAGCCCGAAAAAAAAACACCTCACAGGGGAGGAAGGAAGAGGAGAGGGGGAGCAGAGACTTACCGGAAGGTGGCGCAACCTCCGATCTCCGACCTAGAGTCCAACACAGGCGAGGTCGACGAGCTCAGTCTCCTCTCCCCCTCCCTATCTCGGCACAACGGCGGCAATTTGGTAAGCAAAGGCAAGACAATTGGGGAAAAAGGAAGAGGGTGGGTGGACGAGCTTAGTCTTCTCTCTTTCTCCCTCTCTCACTCTCCCTCCTTCCCTCCCTTTCTTTCTGCACGACGGCAGCGCGATTTGGTGAGTAAGGACAACGCAATTTGGGGATAAAGAAAGTAGGTGGGTAGTTTTATTTTATTAAATTAAATTAATCCTAATTATGGTAATAGTTGTCATTAATTATTATTTATTAATTATTAATTTCAGATTTTGAATTTTGAATTTTATTTTTTTTGCTTCTTTTATTTCTGTTATCTCATTTTCCACGTATTTACTTACGGCCAAGCCAGCTATAAATGGACAGAAAATTGGGCGGATACTCTTTCGGTGTCATTTTTACATGTTATAGGACTCGAATGAGTCATTTTTGAGTTTAGGACTCAAATGAATTTTAGAGATATGTTATAGGACCTCCGGGAGGGATATCCCATTATTTCTATTATTCACGAGATTTACTTATTTTCCCTTAGCCCTTATTATAACCATTACGGTCGTAGTAATTAGAACGGTTTCTTCCACGTTCACGTCCTCGACCACAGCTTTGTCCACAGCCACGACCAAAATTATAATTATACTGTCGCATTCGCTTCAGGGAATGGAGCAGAGCCAATTGGACGGGATTCATATTTTTTTTTATTTATAGCTCGTTATTTTGTTCTGCCGCATTGAGTTATGAAATTAAATTCAAATATTTCGTGAATTATTTTTCACCATATTGCTACCGCAGGAGCACATTTTTTATGCATGAAAAGTGGAGTTTTTGTTTTCTCGTATCAACATTAATAATATTTTCTCCATAGAATTTCAACTGAGAGCTTATTCAAAATAAAACAAAATTATATTTGTGCACAGATTTAAAATCTTGGAACCTCAGATGCATCTACTCATAACGAGCTTTTGGAAGAATGACCATTTTCTGGTGGTCATACAATTCTTTTAAATTCTTCCAAAGAAACTGCAGGATCTTTGACATTTAGACTGTCATAAAGATGGGCGAAGAAAAATTATAGCTTTGCTTTTTCTTAAACTAGATGCTTTGTTTTTTTTTTTTATGGTATCTCTCAAACCATTAGCATCTAAATGCATTTTAGTATCTAGTGGCCATGACAAATTTTTTCTGGAAATATCAAAGGCCTCAAATTCAAGTTTTGTAATATTCCCATTATAACAGTAATAATGACAGAAGATATAAAAAAAGTATAAAGAGTAGTAGAATAATAACAAAAAATATGTAACATATATATACTTACTCGATAAATTTTTCAGCAATATTAGTAGAATAATAATATAGGATATGTAATATATATACGCTTATTTGATAAAATCTTTCAACAATAATAGTAGAATAATAATATAGACTATGTAATGTATATACACTTAGTCGATAAATCTTTCAGCAATATAAGTACAATATATGATATATATAGAAATGATAAAAGTAGTAATAAGAAAAGTTGTAGAAATAATTACCTTAGCAGGGTAGAGACTTCTGCTGGTAACGTGTTATAAAATTGAGAGATTAATCCTTTATTAGCAATAAAATAAGAAAGTGGCAGTAAAGCCATGAAGAAAAGAAATAAGAATCCAAATGTCAATTCTTTAACTTGGAACAACAATACTGAATTTCTGAGCTGAAGTTACAAGGGAGGAGCAGCAAAATGCGGGAGAGACCACAAATGCCTCAGGTGCATGTATTAATTAAAAATATATGTGATGGCTGTTGTAGAAAATAAAGGCCTAGAACGTTCGAAACAAAGGCACCACTACATGAAATCATGCATATCCATAAAAATCTTTACTGCATGTACATTTGTGGTTATCCTTTCTCTATAAACTTGAACTGAATACAATGATAGCCTGCGGTCAATAGGAATTGTTAGCATGCATGTTTCCATGGGTAAATTTGAATATGGTAAAAACGAATTTTTCCAAATGATAACAATGACATTCACATAATTTATTTATAACAGACACTAATTTTTTTCTGTCATCAATGTAGAAGTAGGTAATTTTCTAACTTATTTATCTCCATATCTATATTTATTTTAGATAAACTAGAGGAAGAAAATAAACTATTAGTTTTCATATAGTTTAGTTTTTTAAAAAAACTTATGCATAGTTTAAAGATCAAGAAGATAATTATTTATTAAAAATAAATAGATAAGTTAACAGATTAAAATCATAAAAATATGAACTGAAGTTAGATAGGATATGCTGTAAGAGTGTGTTGCTAGGGATTCGTCCTTATTTGTAATGCATTCTCTCTTATTGCGAGATCGTTTAAGAGGCTACTAATATAGTGGAATTTATCTATTGGGCCTATTATCCTATAGACCGAAGCCCAAAGACAAAGTTGAAGAGCCCACCTTATCATTTACACTAAAAACAAACCGCCCAATCCTCACTTGTCAAGTGGCAAAGCTCAAGCCCAATAAGTATTCCGAATTCCGTTTTACGGGGCATGACATCTTTTTGATGCTAACGAACGGGGCATGATATATTCACCGAGACCCATCCGTGAATGTTTTAGTAAGATGATGTGATTTATTGGAATTGAGGTTTATTCCTTTTAAGTATTTTACTATTCATCGCCTTCGCTCCCTCTTGGAAGAAAGGTTTTCTTCAATAAAATTTTCCCACGGTGCCTTTGAATATTATCAAGCCTTGTCGAGATTGCTGGACTTTTATTGTTGTTTCCCTATTCCTCCTTGGATAACGAATTCTAACTTTGGAGAATCATTTAGCATGGTTTTTGTTGATGTTGTAAAGGTGGCGAAAGTGCGATTTACAGTAATGGCGATCCATCATCCAAGGAGGAGCCTGATCCAGAATGGAAATTGGGAAGAGAGAGGATCGCAACTTCTCCCTTTTTCTTTTGTTTGATTTTAGTCTACTATTTTTCTTTCAATATCTTAACCGATTTAATTTTGAGAATTAGAAAAATCTGGAAAAGTAATTCTTTATAACTATGGTATGCTTCCCACAGACCACGTTTCATCACCCTAACATTTTTACCGGGAATTATAGACAACTTGTAAAAACAAGTTGCATGACGTCCCTAAACTCATATATTAATGGCTCCCATCCCAACCAGCATTTAACCACCTGACCTGACTTGTGGCAGCAACAATAGCATTTGCTCTTCCTTCCCATCTGCGTGAGCCACCTCTTTGGACATTGAAAACTGAGCTAGTTTAGTACTAGTATACTACCATTGTTGTGCTTCTATGAGGACAAGAGAGATGGGGAGCAAGAAAAAGAAGAATACCAAGGCAAGGAGGGTGCTTATGCTTCTATTTGCGGTGGCTCTTCCCTCCTTCATTGCCATCTCCTTCTTCATGTACAAACACCGCAACAATTCTGAAATACCAACACTTCTTCACCACCCAATATCATCCCAACCTTATTCATATAATCCCACCAATTTCTCCCAAAAGGCAACACCATCGTTAGAAGCATCCCTCTTTCCTCCTCCTCCTCCTCCACCACCACCAGCAGCAACATTTCAAGATCTTCGTGAAGCTGAAGCGGACCCATATCACAATTGGGAGCTTTTCTCCAGGGACTTCCAAGAAATGCTGCAACATTTCAAGATCTTCGTGTACCCTGACATCTTCGACAAAGCCAACCCATTTGCCAACATTTTCCTCCCCTTAGATAAAAACCCATTTCAGAATCCAAGAATAGGGAACTACTTTAGCGAGCACATCTTCAAAATCTCTCTTCTTAACAGTTCTGTCCTCACTTCAACCCCGCGAGATGCCCATTTCTTCTACCTTCCTTTCTCCGTCAACAACCTCAGAAACGACCCCAGGGTTCGCTCGGAGCTCAGAATCTCCGAATACGTGGCGGAGTACACCAGCTCCGTTGCCCGGAGATTCGGGTTCTGGAATGCCTCCGGCGGCGCTGATCACTTCTATGTGTGCTGCCACTCGGTGGGCAGAGATGCAACATCAAGGCACCATTGGCTGCACAACAATGTCATCCAAGTTACTTGCTCTTCTAGTTATTTCCAAAGGTTCTACGTTGCTCACAAGGATGTTGGTTTACCTCAAATTTGGCCCAGGTCCCACCAGATAGCCCTTAATCCCCCACATCTCAGGTATCACTTGATATTAACTTCATGAGCTTAGTAGGAGTGGAGAAATTTCTTGATTTTATCTATCAAATTGGCCATTGCAGGCATAGGCTTGTCTTTTTCTCTGGACGTGTCCAAAATGCTCAAGTTCGCAAGCAGTTGATTGATTTATTTGGGAATCATAGTGAAATGGACATATTTAATGGGAGCTCAACATTCTCCTACGAAGAAGGTTTTAAGAATAGCAGGTATTGCCTCCATGTGAAAGGTTATGAGGTGAACACTGCTAGATTGAGTGATTCTATCCATTATGGTTGCATTCCTGTCATAATTTCCAATTATTATGACCTTCCATTTGCTAATGTCTTGGACTGGAGCAAGTTTTCTGTCACTATCAACCAACGAGATATTCCATTGTTGAGAACAATATTACTGGGTGTAACAAAGGAAACGTACCTGAGTATGTACCATAATCTTTGCAAAGTAAGAAGGCACTTCGTATGGCATATGGAACCGAGGGGCTATGATGCCTTTCATATGACTGTATACCAGTTATGGCTGAGAAGAAGCATCCATCGTTTATCCTCGTTATAGCCTACAACTTTGGACTATATCAGTCAGTTCATTTCGTTTTGTATTTCCAGAATCTCCAGGATAGGAAACTTCTTCTTGCTATAGTAAACAGGGATGAGATGAGATGACAGCTTCAAATGTTCCGCTCTTCACCTTTCTGTTATCAGTTGTTTCACTTCCTTAAGTATGGACTCATGATTTTGTTGTTCCTTCTTCGCCCGACTGTGACGATCCACGTCATCCAAAGGTGCTTAAGCAGTTTCAGTTACGTTCTTGATCTGATGCGAAACTATAATCCTACCCTTTAAATGAGCAGACATCTTATTGTACTAACCGAAATAAGATCAAGTCACAAGACATTCCACAAACTTACTTTGCTCCCCCCCTTCCATTGGCAAACAAAGCTAGTTGGATTGAACTCTGTTCAGTTTGTGTTTATATAAATTGTAATTGACTGTTGTCTCTAGAACGAGGACATCAATGCCTCTTCTCATAAGCGATTTGCTGTCATCCCTTTCCCTGGATTTGTTTCTACAACTTCAAGCAGCTCGCCACAGTTGTAAGGACGTGTGACATTGGATTCGGATGACTAGGCCATCCTGTGCACAGCAGCACCAGGTACATCCAGGTACTCAGAGACAAGTATCAGAAGCTCCTCACAGTGGTTTGATTGTACAGATAATGATTTACGAAAAACATCATGTCTTCTGAAACAATACTCTTCAATTCTCTCTTTCTTGTCATGTTCAAAGATTTTATCATAGCCCCTAACATGCTGGGAGTTCCAATGTGTCTCTGTGACATTATTGGGCTGCATTGATTCCTCTACCGGCCAGGTAATTTGACCCCTTTTGTCTTCTGCTTTTGTATTTGAATGAGATTTTTTTCTTTCTTTCTACTATTTATTTATTTTCAAGTTTGTCTTGTTCTCCTTCCAATGTAGGCTAAGCACATTTTATTGGATGATCAGAAGCCACGGCCTGCTGTCTGGTTTCAGCAGCCACAGGACAACATTGGAAGTATCTAGAGCAAAAGACAGAAAAGAAATGATAGAGTAATTGGTGATGGTGATTTCAACAGCATTTCTCAATGTCAGTGTATCATCAACATTCGAGAGACCTCTGTGCCAAGACAAATAAAAAATGCCCAAGCTCTTCTGTAGTAATAATCCCTAATGCCAGCAGGCGAGGCTCAGCAAAGGCAGCTCCATCCGGATGGTCCAGGCAGTGGTGAAGAAACATGTGGAGCTTATTGAAAGGAGGGTAGCTCCATTGAATTTTCATGGGGATTAGCTATCCAAATTATTTCATCTCACTCTTCCTTTCCAAGTGACAACCTATACTAAAGTGACAACCTGTTCTAGCTCTTTCTGAGAAGTGACGTGATATTTTAGAATTGGCAGAAGGTTCCTATCCCGGTGTAGTTCCTTGATACAGGAATCAGTGTGAAGTGAGAATCTTGACAGGTGAGGGAAGGACTCTTTTAAGACCTGCTGTCCAATGTTGGAGAATAGTATCATTTGCAGGACAATGTATTTCATGACAATATTGATATGTTCGTTGAGCTCATCTTTCTTGCTTTCATTCTTATGGTTATGACAGTAAAGTGAGTTAACAATGGAATACCAACAGCTGTGATATCATTATAGACCTAACATGGGTCATATTCCCCAGAACATAAGTTCGAATGATTCGAACCTTTCTTACCTGAACATAAGACTGCACTTCTTGATGGAATTTCGGGCTGTTTTGTTTGGCTCTGCAAACAAATCCTCGAATATACTGGAGTTTACCATGTCAATATGATGGGTGCAAATTTTTCATGCTGGTTTGCTTATTTGCATATTCGTAATCAATGTAGGCTTTATAATGAGGAGGAGCAAAGACTTGAACTCATTTTGTTTTCCCAAATCGGATTTTGCAACTGGAGAATTACTAATACTGATAGTACTACTAATGTTGGTAATCAAACTACTTAGTCTATTCATTTTTTTCTCATTACAAGGTGTATTCTAGACATTTTGGTACAAAAATCCCTGTACTCCAGCCTACACAACCCAACGTATATACACTAGACAAGCAGTTAAGTCCAAACATAGTTTATAGACATCTAAACACGGTCTGGACTAAATCTAGCCCAGTCCTAGTCCAGACGCGCCATAACTCGCAAACAAAAAAGAAAGACATCAGAAAATTCACCAACTATAAAATGTTTTCAAGTTTGGTTCCCTCTTTCACAACACTCTTAATGTATGCTAGATATCCACAACAATCTTTAGCTAATGATTTATGAGCATTCAAAGCTGTGATAATTTTAAGGGAATTGCTTGGTTTATTGCCTTCACATGAATTCATCTCAGCTTGGAATCTGAAATATGATCTTCTTCCTATTGCAGTATGCAATAGCATGATCAAAATCACGTATATCTCGTTTTACCAAATCAGATACTATCTCCCTTCCATATAGGTGTATAACACAATTCTTATAAACATCATCAACATTAATAAGTTTGCCTACCAAGGTAGCAATAGATAGAGGTTCATCCAACCTTTCATATGCCAAACCCAATGATGCAACAAGCTTCCTAGATATAAAAGAACGTGATGCACTAGAATCAAATAGCACATATGCATCAATAGAATTAACTAGAATAATACCTATCACAACATCATATGCATCAGCATCACGTGAGTGTAAAAATCCGGGCATTAGTCCTTGGCTTTTGGTCAGCTGAGGTTGTAGCATCATTTTTCTTGTTCGGACAATCTCTAGCAATGTGTCTCATCTTCCTGCATCCAAAGCATTGTCCCTTTTTTTAGGAAACAGGGCCCGATATGATTTTTGTGGCAAAAGTCACGCTCCTTCATCTTCCTTACATTACTATTATTCCACCTCCTTTGTTGATTTTCACCCTTGAAACTCTTTCGGCGATCATTCTGATGCTCGATATCATATCCTGATCACTTCTTGTCACCTCTTTCTTATTCATTTCTCTTAATATCGGACTCCACCTTAAGTGTTCTTTCCAAAGCATCCTTATAAGTGTTGATAAGGTGAGAGGATAAGCGGAAACGATGCTTGGCTTCAATCCATGCTCAAATCGAACTGCTTTGTGCTGATCAGAATCAATGATACGTGCACAAAAATGCCCCCAGCTCATTAAACTTATTGGCATATTCCAAAATGGCCATCTTCAACTTCTGCTGCAAACTCAAAAACTTATTCTTCTTTTCAATTCTCGTTGACTCTGTGGTGTAAAACAAAAGAAATATTTTATTGATGGTATCCGGTTTTGGGTACAGGTGAGTGAATGAATAATACAACATAATCCCTTCCTTTTATATTTTTTTCCCCCACGTGCTCCTGTTTCCCCCTGTGAAGCTTCCTTTCTCAATGTGATAGAGCTGCATGCCACTCTCTCATTGGCTGTTTCAGATTTTTGGTGGATAAGGCTGAGGGATGGGTCAATGCGGGTCTAATTCTTGAGGGCCTTGACTGCCTGGGTCTGGGGTTGTTATGTCCGATGGTCCATTCCATATCAGTTACCCATAGGGAGGGGTGATTCGGGAACTTTGAAGCACTCCTCCCTATATTTTTCGCCATCATGTTGTCTTTTGAATTTGCATTTACTGCTTCTGCTGTTTTCGCATTCCACTCCCTTCTCAACTCCTCTTCTGTCCTGGTAAGTTTTAAATGTCGGTTTCCCCTTTCTCTTCTGGTACCTTCTGCTCTCTCTTTAAGGCTTTTCTTTTTCCCGCTTCGTGTTTTCTTCCCAATCTTCTGAGTTTCCTTTTCCCTCTTAGGTTACTTCTCCTTTCTCTTTTCTTTTGATATGAAAGCAAATATTGGGAACCATGATCTTTATTGATTTGTATTGCATATGTACACTGGCCATATTGAGTGAATACAATGGATGAAATCGAGAGAGAAGGGGAGAGCCGAGAGAGAGTGTCCCGGTTAAGAATGAGAAGAAGCCCCCCAAAATATCTGGTTTTAGGGTATTTATTTGGAGTCAGCCTGGCCACCTGTCACATCCTTATTGGTCGTAATTGGATTGCCTCTGGATGTGCTCGGATATCCTCCAGATAAGTCGGTGTGTGGGTGGCATTTAGGGCCTCCAGTTCCTGGACTTCTCCTGCGTGTCCTGGTTCATGGTCCGGGGGTCCTTGCCCCGTGGGTCCTTGGGCTTTGTCGAGAGGGCCTGATCCCGGGCCTCTCACGCCTTTGGGCCCTGTCTCGGTTACCAGTTATTGGGCCTGTATTGAGCTGGGCCTATTCCATATCATCTTTATTTTTAGGTCATGGCTCCTACTGTGGTTCCGTTGAAGAAGCACGAGGTGCATCACATGTCGCTCGTACTCTTGGGTCCCAACCCTCCCTCCGGGTGGACTGTTGAGTCCTTGAAGAAGGGCGAGTCTTACCTCAAGAAGCTGGCCGATAATGAGTTCTTTATTTTTCCCAAACAAATCGAATTTGGGCTCCGGCTCCCCTTTATTGATTTTCAATTAGCAGTCCTTCGGTGGATGAGTCTTGCCCCAATTCAAATTCAACCCCTTTCTTGGACTTACTTGGTCACGTTTGAAATTTGGTGTCACCGGAGGAAAGTAACCCCTCTTGTGTCGGTTTTTTGCACTTCTTTCCAAGCCAATCAGAACGGCGTCTCTGCCGAGTTGGTTTATTTTTCTCAGAGGCGTAGGCCTGAGGGTAGTCAGCTTACTAACATTAAGGACAATAAGGCTCAATTCAAGCATAGGTTCTTCATGTTAAGATAGCGGGTAGATTTGTCGAGTCGAGTTTAGGTATTAGAAATTCTGTGAGCACTTTTAACAAGGCTCTCTCCCCATTTGGAGAGCTTTCTCCCGAAGCCACTTCCGCTCTATCCTGCATGTGACGAGATAATGTGAAGCAATCTATGTCTTGCTTTTTGGAATTCTTGCCAGACGGTCCTATTGACATGTCTAGGGATGAAGGTTGTTGTAATTTCGTTTCTCTTTTCTTTTCATCATTCTGGTGTTCACTTAGTTACAACTGGCTTTTTGATTTGCAGGTCCCTTCAGCAACGTGGCTGAGAATGAGGTAGATTCTTCCATGGCGCACAGCATGTCCATGGATTCTCCTCAATAGTCCTCCCATAGGAGCAGGTCCTCTAGTCGAGGATCCTCCTCCCAAGAGACCCCCAAGAAGCTGGTGGACACTCGGGCCTTATTTGACCGCCTTGATGCCTATGCTGGGTCCAAGAGGAATGGTGCCCCCACTTCCTCGATAGTTCTGCTCGAGTCCTATGCAGTAGCTCCTCTCGTGATTGATCCCATCACGGGATTGCCTCTGCCACCCCCTCCTCCAAAACGGCATTCTTCTCAGGCAAAGGGAAATCTATCGGGGACTCACGCCCATCCGATGCTCCTCAAGGGAGCTCCGTCCCCGCTGAAGTTCCCAAATCCGTCGCCAAGGCCGGGGGGTCAGAGAATTGGAAGGATCTTATTTCCTTCTTCAGTCTGATGTGCTCTCATTTGGATCTCGCGGGTAGGGAGAATGCACTCCATGACTTCGTGCTCTATCTTTTCTAGACAGACCATGAGCTAAGGGACTTTTACTTGGAGAAGCAGCCTGATGTGTTCTCCTTACATGCTAGTGCCACTGCTCGCGTATGTTTTCATTGCCCCTTCGTTTTAGTCACTATTTACTTTTTCGCATCTTATAAGTTTACTTACATTTCTTGCAGTTTGTTGTGGACACTCACATTATGATGTGGCGGGCTCACGATTTTTGTTCCCAATGGGACGAGGCTCAAAAGAAGCTTTCTAAAGCCTCAAGGAAGATTGAGACCCTTTAGTAGAAGGTGCAGGAGTTGGAGGTCCTTAAGGAAAAGGTTCAGGGACTCGAGGAGTCGCTGAAGAGGGAGAAAAAGACTAACGCCAGTCTTAGCTCCGATTTGTCCCTCCAAGAGTCGGAACATAATCGTTCCATGGAGGAGCTTAAGGAGTCTTTTGCTTCCCAGAAGGTTGCCCTGGAGGAGATTTTCATTGAAGAGACTTTGGGATATCTCCTTCGCTTAACCACTCGTCATGTGCAGGAGGTGATCTCACGTCATCCTAAGGATCCCTGTGACTATCTCACCTCCAAACCCCTTCGTGCGGATGAGGTTCCTCCAAAAGAGCCCTGTACTCTTTATACTATCCCTAACACACCCTCTGGGATTCTGGATGAAGAGACTGAGACAGGTCCCCTCCTTGAAGCTACCGCCACCGAAGCTGAGACAGGTCCCTCCCTAAAGCTACCGCCACCGAAGAGACTTAGACAGGTCCCCTACTCCTTCAGGCGTTAATCCCTCAGCTTCTTCGGCATAGTGCCCTTAGCTGTAGGTCCTTGTCTGTAATAGCTTGTTTTAAGACCCTTTTAGCAGTAGGTCATTATCTGTAACAACTTGTTTTAGGGCCCCTTTAGCTGTAGGTCCTTATTTTGTTGGCCATGCCCGACCTCAATGTTGGATTAGTTCGCTTTATCTAGGACCTTATTGACTTTTGCTCCTTCTTGTGCGGTTGTCTTCTTAGACTTTTAACTTCTTAATATTAAGGACCTTTGGGACGTTTTTCTCTACTTGTTCTTTGTTTTTACTTTTCGTTTGTCCGAAGTTTCAAACATTTCTCGTTGAATCATGGGGGTTTTAGGTTTCCTCTAGAATTTTGGGCGATGGCTCTGAACTTCTTAGTTTGGAGTTCTAATTTTTTACCAATCAACATTAGTCTTGGGACTTAGGATCTTCATGTATTTTGCTGGACTCCTTGGTCCACTTACCCTAGGCCCTAGGGCCCTAAGGTCTTAGCTGCTTACTATGGCTTCGGCCTTAGCTGCTTTTCAGAGTTATGTTGGCATTTCTCCTGTGCCCTTATTCCCTAGGCCCTAAGGCTTAGGGTCTTAATCTTCATTCGAGCTCCAAGCTTGGAGTCCCTTGTGTTTTGAAACTTTAGTTTTCGGTTGTAGCCGTTTTTTTTTTGTCCTTAACCATAAGGGACACTCTTGGTCCTTTACTTTGAGGGACACACTTGGTCCTTTACTTTTCGGACTTAGCCGTTTTTGGGACACTTTTAGGTCCTTTACTTTGAGGGACACTCTTGGTCTTTTACTTTAGGGTACACTCGTGGTCCATTAATTTTCGGACTTGGCCGTTTTTTGGACACTTTTAGGTCCTTTACTTTGGGCAATACTCTTGGTCCTTTACTTTGAGGGACACTCTTGGTCCTTTACTTTGGGGGACAATCGTGGTCCTTTACTTTCCGGACTTAGCCGTTTTTGGGACACTTTTAGGTCCTTTACTTTGGGGGACACTCTTGGTCCTTTACTTTGAGGGACACTCTTGGTCCTTTAGTTTTCGGACTAAGCCTTTTTTTTTTTTAAGAAAGAGCTGCATTGATAACCAAAGCCTTATAAAAACAGGGGCTCGTGGGCCCTTTACTTAATGGTGGGCTTTTATGCCCATGTACAAGAAGAGGGGCTTGTATGCCCGTTTATAAAATGAGGGGCTTGTATGCCCGTTTATAAAATGAGGGGCTTGTATGCCCATTTCACTCTGATAAAGCTTGCTCTTGAGGTACTGGACTTGGAGGGCCCATTATTCTAGCACCTCTGGCATATGGAATAACTTCAAATTTTCTACATTCCATGCATGGGGCAAGAGCTTTCCGCTGTCTCCTTCCAAATGATACGCTCCCCTTTTTAGTATCCGTGTCACCTTGTATGGACCCTCCCACTTGGGGCCTAATTTGCCTTTGCGTGAGGCTTGTGCGGTCGCTTCAACCTTTCTTACCACGTAGTTCCAAAGCCAGAAGGTCCTTTCCTGGACTCGCCGATTGTGGTACCTTTCGGCCTTTTTCCTGTGTAGATTGGCTTTGAGGGCCACTTGTTCCCTTAATTCATCGACCAGGTCCAGTTTGTCCCTCAATATGCGGGCATTCTCCTCCTCCTCATATCCAGAGATTCTGGGGTGGGGACTTGGACTTCCACCGGAGTTACTGCCTCAACTCCATAGACCATGCGAAAGGGTGTTTCCCCTGTGGTGGTCCTTTCGGACAAGCTCCTTTGGCCTTTCCCAGCCGTTTTTTATTCCTTCTAAGAGTATGTGGTTTGTCACCTCCACTTGTCCGTTAGTTTGGGGGTGACTGACAGCCGAAACTCTTAAGTCGATGTGGTTTTCTTCAAAGAACCTCCTGGTTTTCTTGCTATTAAATTGAGTGCCATTATCGGTTATTATTACCCGAGGTACTCCAAGTCTGTGGAGTATGTTGCGCTTCAAGAATGATGTTGTCTTTTTCACCGTGATCTTGGCTAGGGCCTCTACTTCCACCCACTTGGTGAAGTAGCCACTGGCCACGAGTGCATATTTTATCTCTCCTGGTGCCTTTGGGAAGGGTTCTATGATTTCTAGGCCCCATTGTGAGAAGGGCCACGAAGTGCTTATGTGATAGTGGTAAATAGCCGAAATCCCGAGAATTTGCCCATAAATTTGACATGGCACGCATACCCGTACTAGCTTTTGTGCATCCTTCCTAATAGTGGGCCAATAGTATCCTTTTCTTAGTACTTGTTGTGCTAAGGCCACATCCCCTATATGTTAGTGTAATATGCCCAAAAGCCAATCAATGGATGATTGTTTGTAGTCATGTATACACATTAAGGTTATTCCAATAAATATTGTTTATGAGATAAACGCATGCACATATTTATAACCCTAGAATATTTTATATTCTTAAATGTCCCTAGTCGATTATTATTATGGATGGGTTGTAATAATAAATTAAGACTAGCGTATGTTAGGACAATAGCCCTACGCTAGAGGGAGGGGGGTGAATAGCGTTTATCGGACTAATACGAAATAAGCAGGAAATAAATGCGGAATTAAAACAATTGAAGGACACAAGCAATTTATCCTGGTTCACACACATACTACTTGTGTGGCTAATCCAGTCCTTCAAGAGACTCTCTTGAAGATTCCACTATCTACGTTAAGCTTACGGGTTCTTAACAAACCTTTTACAACCTAGGAATTCTAATCACAAGAATCCTAAACCTGAGAGTTCAAGTCACATGAACCTCAACACTCTTGCTTGAAGATACCTCACTTCAAGACTTCTCACACAAGAAGATATACCCTCTTCCTATGAATCTCAACAAGGGAACTAACCTCCCTTAAGGTGTATAGCAATACAATCACTCAAACAAAGAACTCTCACAAAGAGCAGATATGAGTATACAAGTAAAGCTCTAAAAGGCAACTCTCAAATCCTCAAAGGATATTGGCTCAATTAAGATTTGTAATGTATGTATAAATGAATAGCATGAGTGTAGAGAGTTGATTGGTTAGTAACCAAGACTGTAAATGCACCATTTATAGCCCTGATTACTTGTGTGACCGTTTGGGATCCACTTAAGAAACACCTTTAGACAAGACATAGTGGATACTGAAAAGTTGTCAGAAATAACGGTCACAACATCGATGTTTAAAGGCTCAACATCGATGTTTTGTCCAGTAAATTTGAATTATTGGACTAACGGTAATTTGATCATTGAAGAACATCGATGTTTTAATTCACAACATCGATGTTATTTTGCTTCTGTGAACAAGAGTTAAAAGATTCAATTTGAAGAACATCGATGTTCTAAATCCAACATCGATGTTTTGCTCATATAAGAAATATTTTCAAATGCAACGGTCATGAGAACATCGATGTTTAGGAAGCCAACATCGATGTTCTGAGCCTTCTGCCTATTTTTGAAAAATTCTTTGAAGACAGGAACATCGATGTTCTGGTGACAACATCGATGTTATTTTGCCTCGGCAAAAACAATTTTAAGAATGATTTGAAAGAACATCGATGTTTCAAATGGGAACATCGATGTTATGATTATTTTTAAAAGCAACGTCCATTATAACATCGATGTTATGGATTCCAACATCGATGTTATTTGCCTACTGCCAATTTTGGAAAATTGTTGAAAGGCATAACATCGATGTTTCAAGAACACAACATCGATGTTATTGACTCAGAAAACGTTTTTATGCATGAGCAAGAATTATGTGATGCATGAACAAAGTTGTTTTAATTTTGAGCCAATGTCCTAGAAGAGTTAAGTGTTATACCTTGTACATTTTATGAATCTAACTCTTCTTTCTTGGCTCTTCAATTCTTGAGCTCATTCACTTTGATCCTTTGCTCTTGATTTGGTTTCTTTGACTTGAGGATTGATTTGCCTTCATTTCAATTCATTTCTTTTTGCTTCCTGAATAGTTTGTCAATATCAAAACCTATAAGATGCAAGGAGGCATTAGTTCCAACAATTTCCCCCTTTTTGATAATGACAAACAATGAAAGTATATGCCAAGTTGTATAGATGAATTCCCCCTAACTTGATGCATATACTTCTTCTTATCTTCCCCCTTTTGGCATTAGCAAAAAGAAATGATGATGCATATATTTATTCTTCCCCCTTAAGGTATGACTTCTAATTCCCCCTAAGTTCATGCATATGGCAAAGTATTTTATGGAAAACAAAGCATAAAGGATAACAAGGATAAGGGTTTAGAAAAATGGTTCCTAGTTTCCATCATTATCATCATCTTCATCAGTAGCTTCTTCCTTATTATGTTACTTCTTCAGCAAGCCTTATTCCCCCTTTCTCTTGGTCTTAGTGAGGGGTACATGCAAAATAACTTAGAAAATACTTCGACACTTAAGTCGGTAAGGAGTGGTACAATAATTGATACAGGAATGCACAAATTGGATCAAGATAAGACCAAATATTCCTGTAATAGCAATTAAGCTATGCCTAAATAATGCGATGCTTATAATTAATGTAAGCCAAGTAGAAAATGACGTCCAAACAGGAATGTGGTTTTTCATAGAACGATAGCATTAGGGTTAACATAGTTAATACCCCTACTAGCCTTTCTGTCACAGCTGTTCCAAATCGTTAGGAGCACATTGTAATAAGTCTGTTTACTTTTCAGCATTTGTACTCAATTTTCATAATCAATAAAAGTGTTTATGTTTTCAGCATGTGTATGATATAAAATTCTTCCATGTGAGTGTTCATCAAACAAGCTAGGGTTTCTTAATTTGATCAATTGTACACTAACTACATGCTTAGCTTAAATTGAAAGAAATCTGAATATTCTTCCTGAAACATTTAGTCATGAACATGCTACCTAAAGTTCTTAACTTAAGTGAGAAAGTTAACTTATTTCTAAGCTGTGAAAATGCAACAAAGGAAGAACATCGATGTTCAAGAATGAGATATCGATGTTTTTGACTACTAGACAGAAATTTTAAACAGCTTGGAATGAATAACATCGATGTGTAGAAAACGAACATCGATGTTTAAAGACTACTGGAAAAATAAAGTTCTTACCGAACATCGATGTTTGATACAAAACATCGATGTGCATGCTCGATTTGTGGCTTGGAAGCTCTCATGGGAACATCGATGTTGACCACACAACATCGATGTTTTTCAGCTACTAGTTGAAAACACAAGTGAGCTGGAAAACATGGAACATCGATGTTTCAAGAATGAACATCGATGTTATCATCTTCTGATCCTTGCACTTCTGCCGAAATTGAACAAGTGTACCCACATTCAAGAACTTGGATGCTTCTTTGGTCATTTGCTTGGAGCATCCGCAATCAAGGTACCAAAGTACACTTGATGCCTTCAAGCATACCTACAAAACAAATCAAAGGGATTTTGGTACCCAAATCTTTTTGGGTCCTTGATGGTTAGAAACATGCCAAATATAGACCTTATCTTGTGCCCAATGTCTATGCCTAGTAAAACATACCGGGGCAATGTGACCTATTCTGTTACAATAGTGGCAGATGACATTTGGATTGTGCATCCTTCTAGGTTGATAGTAATTACCATTTTGATTATTTCTATGCATTCTAGTAAACTTGTTTTCCTTAGGTATAACCCTATTTTCCTTAGGTTGAGCTATGTGTGTCCTAGGTTTAGTGTAATGAGATTCTCCATTCCTACCATTGTAGGCATACATTTTAGCATAATGAGATTTTCCACTACTTGCATTTGATCTTGCATTTTGAGCATGTGACCTTCTACGATGAGTATATGATCTTGTGTCATGAACATGTAATCTAGTATGATGAGTAGAAGATGAGACACCATGTTTATGTGTCTTAGCATCAAGCACAGTAGGTTTGACATCATTTGATACACGAGATGCACCTAATCCTTCTTTTTGTGTTGGACTTCTTTGTTGTCCTAGGAGAAGATTAAGACCATCTGTGCCATTTGTAAATTTCTCTAATGTTTTCTTCAAATCATCAACTTGATGCTTAAGAGATTCATTCTCTTTTCCCAATTCAACACAAGCACATACATTTGAGGATATCTTCACATTAAGTTCATTGCAAGACATATTAAGAGCATGCTTTTCTTTTTCAAGCTTATCAATTTTACTTGATAGCTCATCCTTATCATTTGATAATTTCTCATTATCCTTTTCTAAGGTTGTAATTTGTTTCTTTAAGTTCTTATTGACCTTAGAAACTGAAATGAATTTACTATATACTTCACTAAATGCATTTTGCAGCTCTTCAAATGTATAATCATCACTCGAATAGGAAGTACTTACCTCTTCCGGAGATTCTTCCTTTGCCATGAAACAAAGGTTGACAGTCTCATCTTGCTTGCTGTCGGTTTCCTCATAGATGATTCCCAGCATTTCCCACATCTCCTTGGCTGTTGCGCAGCGCGAGATTATTTGATAGTCATTCGGATTGACCGCACATTAGAGCATGTGTATTGCCTTGGAGTGGTTTTCGATTATCTGGATGTCATCTTCGTTGTACCTCGCTTCCGTCCTTGTTGGAACTTGAACACCATTCTTTATCACCAGCCAGGCTGCGAAATTATTGGCTTGGATGAAAATTCTCATCCTTACCTTCCAATATGCGTAATTTGTCCCGTCAAAGAACGGTGCACGGGTAGTGGATTGTCCTTCAGTGATTCCTGCATACAAATAACTTGAAGAAGCCATAGAAAATTTCTCTCAAGCGGTTAAGTCTTTCAGAGAGTTAGGCTCCGCTACCAATTGTTAGGACAATAGCCCTACGCTAGAGGGGGGGTGAATAGCGTTTATCGGACTAATACGAAATAAGCAGGAAATAAATGCGGAATTAAAACAATTGAAGGACACGAGCAATTTATCCTGGTTCACACACACACTACTTGTGTGGCTAATCCAGTCCTTCAAGAGACTCTCTTGAAGATTCCACTATCTACGTTAAGCTTACGGGTGCTTAACAAACTGTTTACAACCTAGGAATTCTAATCACAAGAATCCTAAACCTGAGAGTTCAAGTCACATGAACCTCAACACTCTTGCTTGAAGATACCTCATTTCAAGACTTCTCACACAAGAAGATATACCCTCTTCCTATGAATCTCAACAAGGGAACTAACCTCCCCTAAGGTGTATAGCAATACAATCACTCAAACAAAGAACTCTCACAAAGAGCAGATATGAGTATACAAGTAAAGAGCTGAAAATGCTCAATCTGTAGCTCTGAAAAGTTATGGAGCCATTTGAAAAGCACTCAAGAAAACAACTTTAAACAAGACATAGTGGATACTGAAAAGTTGTCGGAAATAACGGTCACAACATCGATGTTTAAAGGCTCAACATCGATGTTTTGTCCAGTAAATTTGAATTATTGGACTAACGGTAACTAAAACATCGATGTTTTAAAACCCAACATCGATGTTATTTTGATTCTGTGTAAAATCCTTTAAAGCTTCATATGAAGAACATCGATGTTTGAAAACCAACATCGATGTTATTTTGTTTGATCATTGAAGAACATCGATGTTTTAATTCACAACATCGATGTTATTTTGCTTCTGTGAACAAGAGTTAAAAGATTCAATTTGAAGAACATCGATGTTCTAAATCCAACATCGATGTTTTGCTCATATAAGAAATATTTTCAAATGCAACGGTCATGAGAACATCGATGTTTAGGAAGCCAACATCGATGTTCTGAGTCTTCTGCCCATTTTTGAAAATTTTTTTGAAGACAGGAACATCGATGTTCTGGTGACAACATCGATGTTATTTTGCCTCGGCAAAAACAATTTTAAGAACGACTTGAAAGAACATCGATGTTACAAATGGGAACATCGATGTTATGATTATTTTTAAAAGCAACGTCCATTATAACATCGATGTTATGGATTCCAACATCGATCTTATTTGCCTACTGCCAATTTTGGAAAATTGTTGAAAGGCATAACATCGATGTTTCAAGAACACAACATCGATGTTATTGACTCAGAAAACGTTTTTATGCATGAGCAAGAATTATGTGATGCATGAACAAAGTTGTTTTAATTTTGAGCCAATGTCCTAGAAGAGTTGAGTGTTATACCTTGTACATTTTATGAATCTAACTCTTTTTTCTTGGCTCTTCAATTCTTGTGCTCATTCACTTTGATCCTTTGCTCTTGATTTGGTTTCTTTGACTTGAGGATTGATTTGCCTTCATTTCAATTCATTTCTTTTTGCTTCCTGAATAGTTTGTCAATATCAAAACCTATAAGAAGCAAGGAGGCATTAGTTCCAACAGCGTATGTTGAGAATTTATATGTGATATGAATTCTACATACGGGTACAAGTTAGAGAACTTGAGGACTGGACTGACCCACATAAAAACGCTACATGGAACGTTATATGTTTGTCGATAGCGGTTCTTACATGTATTGTCCTTAGACCTGAGATCATCAAGGTTCCCAACATATGAATCGTATACTTTGATATTACTCTTGGCTATTTCGTAAATGAGTAGACCTTAGTGTAATCATTGGGTATATGATAAATGTGTAGTGGGTTTTGTATGATCCAGAGGGGATTCGTCCAACCCATATAACGGGTATATTATCGGATGGTTTCTTGATAGAGTTGAACCGAAAATGCATGGCCATGCTCGGATTATGATATGGTGATATCATAGGTATCCGTTTTACGTGGTTAACTCGAGGATCAAGAAACCGAGATTGAACATATGCGAGATTGACATATTCTGTGTCTCATGTTTGATCTTGATAATGGGACGAAGGGACGACGACATGTTCCGAGGCATATAGAATCAGTACTGATCTTGTCGTTCGGGTAGCAATGATGTGTTGTTAGACACCGCTCTTTGCTTATAATTGTAAATGAGTTTACAATTATTGCCGGACGTTACAAGTTCCTACAGGATCACACACTTAGAATCGTTGATTCGAGCAGGTGGTTGAACCGTGGTTGGATCATGGTTCGACCAGGTGTGGTTGGACCATGGTTGGACTGTAGTTAGACCGTGGTTGGACCAGGGTCGTTTTGGGCTGGTTTGATTCAATAATTGTCAGAATTATTGAGCCAAACCTGATTGCTTGTGATGTATAATCCCATTTGTGCTTAGTGGTAGACAAGATAATGGGTATCTTAATCATGATGGACTATTATGTTGGCCATTACCATAAGCACTAATTGACTGGCATAATGAGATTATGCTTTGGGTTTTTGGTTGATTGCATTCTGGTTTCTGAGAGCCTTGAGAGTGTTTTTCAAACTAGTAAGAACATACACAAACACTTCTTTTCTTTGAGAAAGAGAGAAGAACACAAAACACCACATAGCTCCCGGAAATCCGTAGCTAGCACCACGGTTCGGGAGTGCTTGGGTTGGAGATCGTGAGACGATTTCCAGCTGTGATCGACGGTTCATGTGGATACCGTAGAGGGGCGGGATTTTTGTCCGGCTCTAGCTGATTCGGTTCTACAGTTGGGTGAAAGACCTCAACCGTTTCAGGTATGTTCGTTTTGTTATTCGGTTTAGCTATCTTCACTTGGATCCTCCATGTGTTTCCGTTTTTTTGCTGCGCATTTCTTTGCATTTGAATGTCAATTTGCATGCCCGGAAACTTACAGTGGTAGCGGAGCCTCTTGTGAAGCTCTAAACCGAATTTATGTGCATATGTTGATATGTTCATGCAAATATATATGATGTGTTATATGTGATGTAGCATGATCATTATATGTTGAGTTCATTATGTATATATGATATATATATATGTTGATGTTGGTTTGTGTCAAAAGTGTTTGACAACAAGAACTTGATTGGTATGTGATATCAATCAAGGAGTAATTGGCAGTAAGTCGAAGGGGTTCGACCAAACGAAAATCGATCGTCGGTTTTCTGAAGGAACGATGGTCGTTCTAGTACTGCAGGGCCAGGACATCGAAGTTCATAAGATGGACATCGATGTCCACATGAGGATTTGCCTTGGCAGATTCACATGAACATCGATGTTCAGGACTGAACATCGATGTCCAAGAGCCTTGTGAGATTGATTTGAGATTCCAGAGACCAAATAACATCGATGTTCACTTGATAACATCGATGTCCTTGTGTTCCAGAGTCCCAAACATCAATGTTTAAAGGTTAGACATCGATGTTTAAAACTACTGTCAAGTTTTTGGACCTTCGGAACTTTCCAACATCGATGTTCTTGAGTTCCAGAGGCCAATGAACCTTTGGAACCTTCCAACATCGATGTCCAAGAGCTGAACATCGATGTTCTTGAGCTCTGCCAAATAGTTTGGACTTCCATAGCCTCAAGGACATCGATGTGGTTGACAGGACATCGATGTCCTTGTGTTCCAGAGGCCAAATGACATCGATGTTCATTACAGGACATCGATGTCCTAGTGTCCCGAAGCCAATGGACATCGATGTTCATTACAGGACATCGATGTCCTAGCGGGACCGCCGTGCTACCTCTGCGTAGCGGCTTATATTGCATATGATGCATTGTTATTGTATATGAGATATATAATTTGTGAATTACATGCATGACATGCATGGATACAATTGTTGACAAGTATTCATCATTGCTTAGATCAACATTTGGTAGGTTTTGCCAAAGCAAGGTGCCAATGTTTATCCTAGCAAGATGTGATGGCATAATTGTTATGCATGGAAACAATTGTTGATATAAATATTAAGTTCTTAGTTGCCTTTCATGATAAGCACTCATCATTGCTTAGATCAACATTAGGTAGGTTTCGCCAAAGCAAGGTGTCTATGTTTATCCTAGCAAGGTGCGACTGGATAATTGTAATATCTAAACTGCTTATTGTGGGTTTGGACTTAACTAGGTCATCTTAATAGGATTAAGGACTTAGAGGCAAGGAGTTGAGTAATGTCTATGAGATAGACAAGAACAAGTGTTGTTCGCTCAACTATCCAAGAGTTACATGAGATGTAATTAACAAGAGTTGTCTACCTAAACAACTATGAAGTAAGCGATCAGCCAAAGCTGACTTATCTAGTAGTGAAATATGGATCTTGGCCTATTTATATGAATGTCTTGATTTATATAGTAGGAGCATCATTTAATAGAATTCCTTGTTAAATGATTTTGTATGCATGACTCTTATTTGTGTGAGTTGATCATTGTTGTAGAATTTCCATGGCACAAAACACTAGCACAATATCACTGCGATCGGTCCTTTAGAAGGAAAAGCTGAATGGGAATAACTTCCTAAAATGGTATCATAACTTGAGGATAGTCCTCAAACAAGAAAATAAATTGTATGTCCTCGAAGGGCCTGTTCCAAATGAACCGGCGCCTAGTGCTTCTAGGGCAGGAAGGGATGCTTACAAGAAGCATCTTGATGATGCATTGGATGCATCATGCCTTATGCTTATAACCATGGACTCTGAGCTTCAGAAGCAACATGAGAAATTGGGGGCATTTGATGTGATCGAACACCTGAGAGGTATGAGACCTCTAAGGCATTGTTCTAATGCAGGATGGCTGAGTCATCACCCGTAAGACCTCATGTGCTCAAAATGATTGGATATATTGAGAGCCTTGAGGGTCTTGGTTTTCCTTTGCAGAAGGAGTTGGCTGTTGATCTAGTCCTGCAATCGTTGCCGGATAGTTACAGCCAATTTGTCATAAGCTTCAATATGAATCATCTTGACAAATCCTTGTCTGAGTTGCTCAACATGTTAAGAACAGCTGAGCAACAGATGAAGGCAAACGAATCCAACAGCATTATGATGGTTGGAAGTAGCAAGGGAAGGGGTAAGGGCAAGGTGAAGAAATTTGCCAAAAAGTTTGGTGCATCTTCTTCACAAGTGCTGAAACCCAAAGGTGGTGTTGCAAAGGAAGGTTAATGCTTCCATTGCAAGAAGTCCGCTCATTGGAAACATAACTGCCCTGTTTACCTGAAGAGGTAAAGAAGCAGAAGGGAAGTGAGACTTCCGCTTCAGGTATTTTCGTTATAGAAGCTAATATCTCTATCTCAGCATCATGGGTATTAGATACCGGATGTGGTTCTCACATTTGTGTAAATGTGAAGGAACTAAGAAAGAGTAGGAGATTGGCAAAGGGTGAGATAGACCTACGCGTCAGAAATGGAGCAAGAGTTGCTGCATTAGCCGTAGGAACTTACTATCTATCCTTACCGAGTGGTTTGGTTTTAGAACTGGACGATTGTTATTATGTACCTACCATAAGCAGAAATTTGATTTATGTATCTTGTCTGGACAAGCAAGGTTTTTCATTTGTAATAAAGAACAATTGTTGTTCTATTTATTTCAATGATATTTACTATGGTGGTGCATATTTGAGCAATGGTTTGTATGTTCTAAACCTATAAACGCCAATCTATAACGTTAATACGAAGAAGGTTAGAATGAACGATTCTAATGAAACCTACCTTTGGCATTGTCGTTTGGGCCATATAAACGAGACTTGTATTGCTAAACTCCATAAAGATGGACTTTTAGACTCATTTGATTTCGAATCATTTGAGACATGTGAGTCATGCTTATTAGGCAAAATGACGAAAGCTCCCTTTACTGGTAAAGGAGAAAGAGCTTCGGACTTATTAGGTCTTATACATTCTGATGCATGCGGACCTATGTCTACACAGGCTAGAGGTAGTTTTCAATACTTCATTACATTTACTGATGATTACAGTAGATATGGCTATGTGTATCTAATGAGACACAAGTTAGAATCCTTTTAAAAGTTCAAAGAATTCAAGAATGAAGTACAAAATCAACTCCAAAAAAGTATTAAAATGCTTCGATCTGATCGAGGAGGTGAATACTTAAGCCGGGAGTTTTTTGATCATCTAAAGCAATGTGGTATAGTATCACTGCTTACTCCACCAGGTACGCCTCAATGGAGTGGTGTATCTGAAAGGAGGAATAGAACCTTATTAGGTATGGTTCGTTCTATGATGAGTCAAGCTGACCTTCCTTCTTCATTTTGGGGACATGCATTATTGAGTGCTGCTTTTACACTTAACCATGTTCCATCGAAATCGGTTGAAAAGACACCATATGAGATATGGACCGAGAAGTGTCCCAATTTGTCTTTTATGAGGATTTGGGGTTGTGAGGCTTACGTGAGACGAGAAGCATCAGATAAACTCGGTCCTCAATCCGAGAAGTGCCTCTTTGTAGGATACCCTAAGGAAACAAAAGGGTATTACTTCTGTAATCCCACCGACCACAAAGTGTTAGTTGCTTGGACTGCTATTTTTCTAGAAAGAGAATTTATTTCTAGAGGAATCAGTGGGAGAAAAATAGAACTCGAAGAAGTTCGAGATCTAGAGGCTGAGATGGAATAAGGACAGGAACCACAAGATGTTGTGGATGAGAATCCTGTACCTATAACACATGGACCGCGTAGGTCGGATAGGATTCGGTATGAGCCTGAGAGATATGGATTTCTTATGACTCATACTGGAGATGTGATGCTCATAGATGAGGATGAGCCCACTTCCTATCAGCAGGCCATTACGGGTCCAGACTCCAAGAAGTGGCTAGAAGCCATTAACTTTGGAAATGGAATCCATGTATCAAAACAAGGTATGGACCTTGGTTGATCCACCTGAAGGGGTAAAACCCATAGGGTGCAAGTGGGTCTTTAAGAAAAAAACCGACATGGATGGTAATGTGATTACCTATAAAGGGCGATTGGTGGCGAAAGGTTTTAAGCAAGTTCATGGTATTGACTGTGATGAGACTTTCTCGCCAGTTGCCATGGTTAAATCCATCCGGATTCTATTGGCTATAGCGGCATACTATGATTATGAGATATGGCAAATGGATGTCAAAACCGCTTTCCTTAATGGAAATCTGTTAGAGGATGTGTACATGACACAACCTGAAGGTTTTGTCGATCCAGAGAATGCCAATATAGTATGCAAGTTGCAGAGATCCATTTATGGATTGAAGCAAGCTTCATGGAGTTGGAATCTTTGTTTTAATGATGTGATCAAAAAGTTTGGTTTCATTAAGAACGAAGATGAACCATGTGTTTACAAGAAGGTTAGTGGGACCACTATTGTTTTCTTGTTGTTGTATGTTGACGACATCCTACTCATTGGGAATGATATTCCGACGCTACAGTCCGTAAAGACTTGGTTAGGGAAGAATTTCTCGATGAAGGACTTAGGAGAAGCTGCCTATGTGTTAGGTATAAAGATCTACAGAGATAGATCCAAAAGGCTTCTCGGGCTAAGTCAGAGTATGTATATTGACAAGATGCTAAAGAGGCTTAGCATGCAAGATTCCAAGAAAGGATTCTTGCCTATGTCACATGGCGTATCTCTCTCTAAGAATCAATGTCCTAGTACATCGAAGGAGAGAGAGCGGATGAGTAAGATCCCTTATGCTTCGGCAATAGGATCTATCATGTATGCCATGCTATGTACTCGACCGGATGTCGCTTATGCTTTGAGTGTCACAAGCAGATATCAATCTGATCCCGGTGAGAGTCACTGGACAGCGGTTAAGAACATCCTTAAGTACTTGAGAAGGACTAAGGATGCATTTCTTGTCTATGGAAGCGTTGATGAGCTTGTTGTAAAGGGTTACACTGATGCTAGCTTCCAGACAGACAGGGATGATTTTAGATCGCAATCAGGTTATGTGTTTTGTCTTGGAGATGGTGCTGTGACCTGGAAGAGTTCTATGCAAGAAACAGTTGCCAACTCTACAACTGAGGCTGTACAAAGTTCCTTCTGAGAACTATGTAGCAGATCCTTTGGCTGAGCCTTTCACACAGCGGAAGCATGATGGTCATGCTACATCCAATGGTATTAGATACATGGATGATTGGCTTTAGTGCAAGTGGGAGATTGTTAGTGTAATATGCCCAAAAGCCAATCAATGGATGATTGTTTGTAGTCATGTATACACATTAAGGTTATTCCAATAAATATCGTTTATGAGATAAACGCTTGCATATATTTATAACCCTAGAATATTTTATATTCTTAAATGTCCCTAGTTGATTATTATTATGGATGGGTTGTAATAATAAATTAAGACTAGCGTATGTTGAGAATTTATATGTGATATGAATTCTACATACGGGTACAAGTTAGAGAACTTGAGGACTGGACCGACCCACATAAGAACGCTACATGGAACGTTATATATTTGTCGATAGCGGTTCTTATATGTATTGTCCTTAGACCTGAGATCATCAAGGGTCCCAACATATGAGTCGTATACTTTGATATTACTCTTGGCCATTTCGTAAATGAGTAGACCTTAGTGTAATCATTGGGTATATGATAAATGTGTAGTGGGTTTTGTATAATCCAGAGGGGATTCGTCCAACCCATATAACGGGTATATTATTGGATGGTTTCTTGGTAGAGTTGAACCGAAAATGCATGGCCATGCTCGGATTATGATATGGTGATATCATAGGTATCCGTTTTACGCGGTTAACTCGAGGATCAAGAAACCAAGATTGAACATATGCGAGAATGACATATTCCATGTCTCGTGTTTAATCTTGATAATGGGACGAAGGGACGATGACATATTCCGAGGCATATAGAATCAGTACTGATCTTGTCGTTCGGGTAGCAATGATGTGTTGCTAGACGCCGCTCTTTGCTTGTAATTGTAAATGAGTTTACAATTATTGCTGGACGTTACAAGTGCCTACAGGGTCACACACTTAGAATCGTTGATTCGAGCAGGTGGTTGAACCGTGGTTGGACCATGGTTCGACTAGGTGTGGTTGGACCGTAGTTGGACCGTGGTTAGACCGTGGTCGTTTTGGGCTGGTTTGATTCAATAATTGTCAGAATTATTGAGCCAAACCTGATTGCTTGTGATGTGTAATCCCATTAGTGCTTAGTGGTAGACAAGATAATAGGTATCTTAATCATGATGGGCCATTATGTTGGCCATTACCATAAGCACTAATTGAGTGGCATAATGAGATTATGCCTTGGGTTTTTGGCTGATTGCATTCTGGTTTTTTAGAGCCTTGAGAGTGTTTTTCAAACTAGTAAGAACACACACAAACACTTCTTTTCTTTGAGAAAGAAAGAAGAACACAAAACACCACATAGCTCCCTGAAATCCATAGCTAGCACCACGGTTCGGGAGTGCTCGGGTTAGAGACCGTGAGACGGTTTCCAGCTGTGATCGACGGTTTGTGTGGATACCATAAAAGGGCGGGATTTCTATCCGGCTCTAGCTGATTCGGTTCTACAATTGGGTGAAAGACCTCAACCGTTTCAGGTATGTTCGTTTTGTTATTCGGTTTAGCTATCTTCACTTGGATCCTCCATGTGTTTCCATTTTTCTGCTGCGCATTTCTTTGCATTTGAATGTCAATTTGCATGCCCGAAAACTTACACTATATGCATTGCCACAGAGTCCCTGATGTACTTCTCTCAGGACCTCTGCCGCTTCCTCTTCCTCCAAACACTTCATGAGCGGGATGGTAGTCCCCCTTTTATATAGGCTGCAATCATCCCATGCATAATTGTCAACCTTCCGCATGAGCGCTCCAGCTTCTTCTTTATTCGGGGGTACCGTCCCCTATGAGCAGGACCTCTGCCTTTTGGGTTTCGATACTTGGGTTTTCCATCTCCTCAATCAATACCTGGGGCGGGAGCTCTGTGTCCTTTTGCAGAAGAACTCGGGAGAGGGTATCAGCCAAGCTATTTTCCTCTCTCGGTATTTTCTCCAAGGCCACACTTCCTTCCTTGTCTACAATCATCTTTATTTCGTCCTTGGCCATATTTTGTTATAGCTGCAATTTTCTATTTTTTTTCTGTTTCGTAAGTACCCTCCACTTGAGATACCACCAATTGAGAGTCCCTGTACACCACTATGTCCCTTGATCCAACCCTTTGGCCCAGCCTTAATCCAGCCAACAAAGCCTCATATTCCACCTGGTTGTTGGTGGGTGGGAAGTTAATTTTTATTGCATACAAGGTTCGACCACCAATTGGGCTTTTAGGGACTATCCCCACTCCAGACCTCGCTATGCTCGACGCACCATCTACATGTAATTCCCAGACCCCTTTTTCTAACTCCCCTTCTTTCACTTTGACTTCATCTTGGAAGGTACATTCTGCTAGGAATTCGGCCAAAGCTTGAGTCTTGATTGCCTTTCGGGGTTTGTACTCAATTTCATGCTCACTGAGTACGATACTCCATTGCACCACCGCCGCGCTGCCTCCACTGTATGGAGTGTTTGTCGGAGGGGCTGATCTGTGAGTACCACGATATGGTGGGCCTGGAAGTACTGCTTCTTCTTTCTTGCTGAAATGACTACTGCATATGCAGCTTTTTCAATTTTGGAGTATCTAGTTTCGACCCCTTGCAATACATGGCTGGTGTATTAAATTAGGAGTTGTTTGTCCCCTTCCTCTCGGACGAGGACTGTGCTGATAGCCTGGTCTGTGACTCCCAGGTATAAGTATAGAACCTCCTTAGGTTTTGGGCTCGAAAGAGTGGGTGTTTTTGCCAAGTGCTCTTTTAATTTGCAGAAGGCCATCTCACAATCTTACGCCTATTCAAAGTTCTGGATTTTTTGCAGCGTTAAGAAAAATGGTAAACATTTTTCTGCTAATCTAGTAATGAATCAATTTAATGCAGCCACCCTTCCTGCCAGGACCTTTACTTCCCTCACATTCCTTGGAGAAGGCATGTTAAGTATCGTTTGGACCTTTTCAAGATTGGGTTGGATTCCATGCTTACTCATCATATATCCTAGAAATTTTTCCATTTTGACTACAAAGACGCATTTGAAAGGGTTGTTTTTCTTCCTGTACTTCTTCAGGACCTGGAATACTTCCTCAAGGTCCTTTTGGTGTCGGTCAAAGATGTGACTTTTTACCAACATGTCGTCTACATAGGCCTCCATGTTCCTTCCCAACAGTGCTGCAAATATAAAGTTCACAAGTCTTTGGTACGTTGCCCCTGTGTTTTTTAGTCCAAATGGCATCATTCGATAGTAATAAGTTCCTTTATCGGTGATAAAGGCAATTTTCTCCTAGTCCTTAGGGTGCAAGGGGATTTGGTGATATCCCGAGTTTGCATCCAAACAACTCAAATATTCATATCCTGCCACTACATCTACAAGTTGATCTGTATTGGGTAGGGGATAACAATCTTTGGGGCACGCTTTATTCAAATTTGTGAAGTCCACACACATTCTCCATTTACCATTGGGCTTCTTTAAAAGCACCACATTTGACAGCCATTCGGGGTAATCTATCTCCCGTATTGTTCCAGCCTCCAATAGTTTCTTTACTTCTTCTTCAATGGCGTCGGACCTTTCGGGTGCAAATTTCTACCTTCACTGAATTACGGGTTTGGACCCCTCTTTCACATCTAGCTTATGGCATGCCACCTCAGATGAGATTCCTGGCATGTCTGTAAGGGTCCAAGCGAATTTTGTTCCATACTTCTGAAGTAGGTGCTGCAACTGAAAGGCCTGTTGTGAATCCAAAGATACCCCTCGTTTTGTCTCATTATTGGGTCAGTTAGGTTCACTACTATGGGCTCCGTTGGTGCTCCTTCCATTCTTCTTCTTGAGGAATCCTCTTCTTATGCAGCGTCCTCAAGGACCAGGCCCTCTGCTCTGCGGATTCCCTCCTGTTCTCCGTTCTCCTCCTGAATTAGAGAGAGCTCGTCCAGGTCCATTTTGTTCAATCGTCTAGCCAGGTCCTGGTCACCTTTGATTGAGTTTATTCCCCCTGCAGTCGAGAACATAGTCAGGTGATTATGATGGAGGGCCACGCCAAAGTCTACCAGGAAGGTTCTTCCGAGAATGACACTGTAAGGAGTACATGTCTCGCATACCACAAACTCTTGCTTTTCAGCTCGCCATTGTGGGCTTGGTCCCATCGTTAGGGTGAGTGAAATATTTCCTTTCAGTGGCAACCTCTTTCTCCTGGCCCCGTAAAGGATGACTTTAGTCCCTCAGACTTTGTCCCCCATGGCAATTTTGTCCAGGACATTGGGTTCGATAATGTTGTAAGTGTTGTCGGTATCCACTAAGACCCTCTGGACCTTGAAGTCCTCCAGGACTATCTCAATCACCATTGCATCCTTATGGGGTTGCATGATTCCCTCACCATCCTCCTTGCGAAACACAAGAGGCTCATCATTTCCACCAGCGGCCTTTATTTGCAAAAGGGAGCCCTCATGCGTTTTCCTTTTTCGTGTTTTGTTAGCATATCCTCCACCTATAACATTGATCCTTCCTTTGTTCCCTAGTTAGGGCTCTGCCCCTTGGGGTCGAGGCAATGACCTTTCCGCATTTTTTATTCATTTTCATGAATTCTTTTAGGTGTCCTTTTATTAATCTTTCAATTTCTCTCTTTACTTGAAAGCTATCCTCTGTGTCATGCCCGTTATCCTTATGGAAACAACAATATTTATGTTGGTTTCTCCTCTCGGGGTCTGGTCTCATGGGCCTAGGCCAGTGGAACTTTGGGTATTCCCTCTGGTCTAAGACCGCCAATATTTTGGCCTTGCCTGCATTCAAGGGGTATAACGGATGGGTTCTGGCTCCTTATTTTCCCTTTTCTGGCCCTTAAGGACTTCTTTAGGGTCCTCGTCCCGCTTTCTCTTCGTATTGCTTGGGGGTTCGCGGCTTTTTGGGCCCAGAATCCATCATCTTGCCTGATGTATTTCCCGACCCTCTCCATCAGTTCCGACATGTCTATAGGTGGGGTCTTTGCTAGGGAGAAGCTAAAGTCACGATGTCTACAGCCCCTCTTCAAGACCTTCACTGCTACTCCCATGCTAAATTCCTCAATTTCCAAAGTTTCCCTATTGAACCTGGTTACAAAATTTCTCGACCGTTCCCTCTCCTACTGGCATACTTGCACGGAATCTGTTCACGAGCTTGATCGCCAGGTCCTGAAATGACTCCACGGACCCTGGGGCCAAGCGGTTGTACCGTGCTTGTCCATTCCCCCATAGAGTGAACGCCAACATCCTCGCCTTTATATCCTCGTCAACCGTTTGCCTCTCCACCGTGGTTCGGACATGGGCTACATGAACATGGGGATATGGCTCTCCGTCATAGGCATCCAGCTGTGGCATCTTGAAGTCCCTTGGCAGGGGTTTCTCCATAAGTTGGTGAGCAAGTAGAGACAATACTCCACGCTCAGGGGCCGCTCCTCTTTCCTCTTCTCCTAACTTTTGTTCCTCTTTTTTCTAGGTGCTTCCACAGAGACAGGGTGCCTTCTTTCATCATCCTCCTCCTCCTCCAAGGAATCTGCATCTACATCCACCAGCCGCTCCCTTTGCCGAGGACTCTGTGACGCCCTCTAGCTCGAGCTAGGCTCCAATATTTGAATGCTCTTCCGGGGCATGTGTTGGGCCACTCCTCGTTTATTCTTTCTCTTCTTCGATGCCACTAGATCACCCAGAAGACGCATCAACCGATCTTTTAGGTCGTCGTACTCCTCATCTCCTGGGCCACCCTCATCCGACTCTACGCCATCTGAGTTGTTAGGTTCTGGAGCAGTCCTGGTGTAAAGTGACGACTGTTGAGCCCATGTCCTCGCCTCATCTTTCTCCCAGTGGATCCTTCTTCATGCCAAGCTTCCCTGTACACGCTGGTTTGTTACTTCCTCGTTCCTGTGAACACCCAGATTTGACCCACGAATGTTTTGCTAAAATTAGATTCCAAACAAGCTTAACTTGAGGTTAATGAGATGATTTGATTTTAAGTTAAGGCATGATAAGAATTTAATTAATGTATTTTTGGTAATCTAAATCTTCGGGCATCCAAACCTTAAGATTAGTGAGATAATTTAATCTTAGGGTAAAACATATTATAAGGTTTATTTACATTAGGATACATTTTACTTCATTGCATGGGCTCTTTTAGTTGTTTTTAATCCAATTACATGATGATTCATTTTGGGTTAGGAATGGGTTTAAGGGTCCAAGTAAATGGATTCTCCAGAGTTTACCCAGCCCATTAACACATTTCTTGCTGGTTAATTTTAGCTCTGATTTTCGTGGAAAATCAGAGTTAAATCATCATTTATGTGGAAATGTTGTTTTTGGCATGATTTAGTATGAAATAGGCATTAAGGTGTAATTAATCTGTTATGGAAAGATTTAGGGGGAGTGATAATCAAGTAATTGAGTGATTCTGGGTTAATTAGGAGTTAATTACACGGTAGGATCAAATCAGGGCTAAATTAGGAGGATTGGGGGTCTAAAAATGGAAAGAACGGGTGACACGCGGGGCGACCGGCGGTCATCTCATAACGACCGCCAGGTGCTGGCGGGCATCCACTCAAGACCGCCGGCACTGGCGGTCAAGCAGTGGATGATCGCCGGCAGCGGCGGTCATGTCCTCCCAGAATCACCCAAATCTCCAATTTTGTTTCTAATTTCGATCTTACGCGGTTTTGGACTAGATTTTCGAGCATATTCTTCACCATTAAGCAGTTCCACGTCCCTAGGCTTCCCAGAGCACTATAAATAGGACCCCTCACACACATTTCAAGGGACACTTTTCTCACATACACACCTATAAGCCTTGAGTGCTTGGAGAAACTCTACTTCTCCAAGCCTAAGAAATATATTCTTTAGGCAGAAACTCTAGAGGAATTTCATAGGGAGGCTTTAGCAGTAGTCCAGCAAGGAGAGGTCAAGAAGAGGATCAACCATAGAGCTTAGAAGCGACAAGAAGAAGAGCTAGAAGGAGGGCTACAAGAGGTAACACTAAACCTTCTTTTTGATCAATTCTTTGCTGATTATATGCTGATGTTTTTGATGATGTAAGTGGCTGGTTTGTGCCATGTTTAGAACTACGTGGCTTTGACCCCAATCACTCGGGTACGTAGGTAGTCTCGGTCTTACAACGGGATGCAAGCCAAATCGTCTTCTTCTCCCCTTCTCTTTATTTTCCACACATGCACACTTGCACCAGGCACACTTGCATTTTGTAATTGCACATAGTCTAGACCCAACACGGATGGGTGCCTAACACCTTCCTATCTGTGACGAACCCTCGATCCCAAAACTTTGGTTCGAAATGACCATGTAGCCTAAAGGAGTCATATTAAGATTTTTCCCAAGTTTTGTCCTTAATAAAACATGGGTGGCCACTCCAATGTTATGGGAATGACCCGAGGAAGATGGTGAAAGGATTAGGTGAATAGGCCCAAGTGATTTTGGGTCTTGTATTCACAGTTGGCGACTTCGTTGGGGAAGTAGTGGGTTCAAGATACTTTGTGCAATTGTTAAACTCTTGTTTGCCTTTTACTTGTCATCATAAGTGCCTTACATTCATGACAATTGATGTGAAGCCTTTACCTTAAGAGGGCGAGGGGATCCAAATCCGCTACATGCTTTCCTTAAGCAATAGTGGTTTGAGTGAACCTGTTTCTCAATGCTTAGCAATGATGAGGATTAATTGGCCTAGGACCTCAAGCGATATCCTTTATCACATGTGAGTAGGTCAGCCTATTCCCTAGCAGCAATCTTTTGGCCCCCAACCAGCTGCATACCTTGAGCATCCCATGCATTTTGAATCAATAAGTGGTATGTGCATTTGAGTTATTATTGTGAATTCAAGTAAGTGTAAATAGTTTTGCACCTTATTCTCGTATACCCCAAAACCCAATGAGGTAGTATATACCGGGAAGTCTATGGGACATCGAGCCTTTGATTCCCATGCTTCAAATGCTAGGGCAAAATGAGTGAGGACAACGGTGCCAAAGTGGCTGAGGAATCCATGGACCTGTTGAAAGATCCGGTGGTTAGGGATGCGCTGTTGGCATTACAGAAGGGGAAGATGGTGTCCCTGGGAGTGATGGGGGACAAGTGTCGAAGTCAGGCGATGAGAGCAAGGTGGTGGTTATCCAAGATGAAAACTCATCGACAAAAAAATCCAAGGGGGGTGAGGAAAGGCTTAAGAGAGTGGAAGAGTTATTAAAGGCCATGAAGAGAAAAGAAAATGACTGGAATTTTAACCGTTTGTCCCTGTTCCCCGGTGCCTGGCTACCTGAAAAGTTCAAGTTGCCTGATATTGAAAAGTTCAACGGAACAGGATGGCCTACAACCCACCTAAAGATCTATGTGAGGATGTTGCAGCCTATGGGAATAGGACCAGAGCTGATGGTTCAACTATTCCAAAGGACTTTATCGGGAGCGGCCTTGAAATGGTTCATGACCTTGGATGAAAGCAAGGTAAGCAAGTGGGATGATATCTGTAAGGTGTTTATAAATCGGTACAGTTACAATACCAAAGTACATGTAACCAAGAGGGATCTTGAGACAACTAAGCAGGAGGCCCAGGAGACCTTTTCTGCCTATATCTCGAGATGGCGCAGTAAAGCATCATTGATGGTAAGTAGGCCCACTAAAGAGGACCAAGTGCAAATGGTGATCAAGAACCTTCAACCAGCTTATTATGATCGCATGGTCGGAAACTATTATGCAAACTTCAAGGCCCTTATCGGAGCAGGGATACAATCGGAAGACGCTCTAGGAAAATCAAGGTCTCTGTGGACACTCTCACGTCCAGAAGAAACTTTAATATGTCTCAAGGGATAAGGTCAGCTGAGGTGAACCATGTTACCATCCAGGCACCACTACAGATCGGATCAAAGCCCAGGAATTTTACTCCTCTCCCTATATCCTTGGGAAAGATGCTCAAGAAGTGTATGGAGAAAGGTTTACTGCAACCTTTGGACCCAAGGCCCGATTTTCCCCTTAAGGGAGACCCTAATAAGTTCTGTGAATTCCATCACGTGGCTGGATATATTAGCGATCATTGCTCTCGACTCCGCCATGAGATCCAGGACATGATAGAGAGGAATGAAATAATCCTGCCCAAGAGGCCAAACACCAAGCTGAATCCATTACCCCTGCATGAGGAGATTGATGTGATAAAAGAGGAACCCATGCTTGAGTACGAATGCTTGACCTCAGTGAGTATGTGGATTCAGATGAGGAAGTTGATGTCATTACCAGATCTGGGAGGATAGCTAGGAGAGCTCCTCTCCGTTTGGCCGAACCTTAAGAAGCAGCGGATCCTGAAGAAGATGTGATAGTTAAACAACTGAAGAAGACTCAAGCAAACATCTAGATCTGGGGTCTGCTGATGGCTTCACGCCCACATCGAGAGAAGGTCCTTCAAACCTTAAACAAGGCCCATGTTCCTATCGACACTGCACCAGAAACATTGGCCAATATGATAGCCTCCGTGGAAACCGATAATCAAATATCCTTTTCTGATAAGGATTTGCACCCGGATAGGGGAGTTCATGTTAAAGCATTGTACATCACCATCCAGGTCAAAGACAACCAAGTACCATTGGTTTTCATAGACAAAAGATCAGCTTTGAATGTATGCCCTCTGAAAACTGCAAGCTTGTTGGGATTTGGGGCCACAGATTTCTTACCATCTCGAACAATGGTCAGGGCATATGACAATGCTCGAAGGGAAGTCTTAGGGATGATAAAGCTAGAAGTAACCATCGGACCTGCTCCTTTTGTGATAGAATTCCAAGTGCTGGACATCATGTCCAGTTTTAACTTACTTCTTGGGAGACCCTGGTTGCATCAAGCTCGAGCTGTGGCATCCACTTTGCATCAAATGCTACGGTTTTCTTACCAAGGAGGGGTAGTCACAATCAAAGGGGAAACTACCGAGAAGAATATCAAGCCAATATTTGGGATTGAAGGAGACGAGGAAGTATCTTTGTCGGGTTTTGTCTTTGAGTCCGTCGGCACTATAATGACAGACAAGCTGGCTTGTAAGCCACCTTATTATGACCCTTTTGGTAATGTTGCAGTCATAGGGATCATGGGATAGATGAGGTATTTCCTAAGGGATATTAGAAGTCCCTCGGGTTCATACCGCTAAACCACCCTTTGGTTTGGGATATGTCCCAACCGAGATAGAAATTGAGAAGCAGAAGGAAAAAGACCAAGCAAGGGCACTGGCTCAAAAGAAGAAGCAAGAATGGGACTTTGTCATGTCTCCCTATTTCAAGACATTGAATGGCTACTTTGTGAAGGAGGGAGAAGACTTTCCTTTCTATGGGTTCCCGGAACCATGGGTGTGCACCATCACGAAGATTAGGAAACCAAGATTTGAGTTGTTCTTCGACTACTATCCGGAGGAGGAAGAAGAGGTTGGAGTGAAGGAAGAAGCTGAGAATGAAGAGGACAAAGACTTTGGTTGTATGACACTTTTTGAAGAAACGGAGGTTGCTTAAAAGACTTCTGCAGTAGTTTATATTGAGTGCCTAGGTCGTGGTTCAAAAGGGGGATCGATGAGGACATGTTGTTCTGTTATTTTCTTTTCAATAAATAAAAGGCACTTGTTTTTTTTTTATATTGATGACTATCTTGGGAAGTATTTTTCATGCATGCATAACACGTGTGGATACAGTGAGTCGAACAAGCTCTCTAAAAATCTGTAATGGTTAATCTAAGGACTAATACTAATAAGGGGAACGATAATACTGACAAGGATCTCAAAAACTCAAAAAAAAAAGGGTAAAAGAGGATGAAGGCCTAATCCGATAAAAACATCAAAGTTCCAAGGAACCATACAATCAAAGGTTTTGGAAAGCATCCAATGGGTGAAACTGTCAGAGAGAACCTGGTGAAGGCCTTGCAATACATGATCGCCAGAGAAAGAGGAGTCTTTGGAAAAAGAACAACAAACGGCAGACAAAAAAGGACTACGAGAACCTGATTTCATGAGCCATTGAAAAAAGAAAGAAAGAAAGAAGAAAGAAGAAAAGAAAAAAAAAGAAAGAAAAGAAAAAGAAAAGAAAAATGGGCCGTGAATACGTAGGAAACCCAGACTGGGCCCCGGTTTCGCTCTTATTAGCAATAGTCCAAAGATTGACAAAAGATAAAGGGAGTTTGCGACTTGTTTAAGTAACCACGACGTACATAGTTTGAGGGATCAGCTTGGGGACGTTCAATCAATGTAAGGTGCTCGCATAGCCACATCTACAAGAAGAGAGGAAGTCATTATAACAAAAGGGGAAGGTGAAAAGAATGATAATCAAAGAAAAGGAAGTGAAGTATATGCACTTGGAGTAGAAAAGGCGAGCCAGTCAATAGGGCACGGTGATCGTCAGCCAGCGCATCCAAACAATTGAAAGTCTCGCCCAATATGATAGGGACTAGGCTCTTTTCATAAAAAAGCCTAGCCACCACTGCACCAATTCGAAGAGGGAAAACACCGGGGGATCCCACCAGTAAGAACTAAAGTGTCATCACAAGGGTAAGGGCGTGATTGCGTTCCTTCCTCCAGTTGAAATTCTCCTCAAGGTGTTGTTGTGAGCTGCCCAGGAAGTATCGGTCAATGATCTTGGTTAGCTCTAGATGATCATTCTGATTCATCAAAAAATTGATCTGGCCTTCGGTTAGAAAGAGGAATTTGCTAACTTCCTTCAGGACAGCATCGTCAAGAGAAACCATAGCAACACCCTTTATGAATTTGGCATTCAGGAAGGCGTTGAACTCATCAACAGTTGGACTTAGCTCCATCATATCTTGGCCAAAGCGGAATACACGGCGTGTAACGCCCCGAATTTTCAAAATTTGATTTTTTCGGAATTTTCGAAATTTTGATTCCAATTTTACCCTTGAGGAATTTCCGGATTTTTGGTTATGGAAATAAATTATTTTCCTTGGAAATAATGTATTTAGGTTGGCGTTATAAGGGGTTTGAGTTTCGTCGGAAACGGGGTCTCATTTCGAGGTGAAACGGGGTTTGAACGATGACATGGTCGAAACTACGTCGTTTTGGAA
>JAKUCV010007752.1:0-101665 GCA_028386065.3 Turnera subulata | reverse complement strand
TGCATTGGATTTATATTGAGATGTCACTTTTGATTTTGGATTATTTTATCGGCTGATTGCCGGGATTTACTATTGATGATGTTTCGGCAGGATGCCGGGTTTGATTTGAGGCTTGCTAAGCCGGTTGACTATGTTGTTATGACATCTCTTTTTATTGAGGATTTTGGATAATGTTTTTGATATTGATTTTCGTGTCCCGGGTTTCAAGGGCATTTTGGTAATTTCCTTGAGTTTTGGTATTTTATTGTTAAATTGGGACACGGGTGTTTCACGGCGACTCTTGTCCCAGAACTTGGTAGCAGCGCGAATCAGACTCTCTTCTATCACCACACCACGAAGCTTGAACAATCAGGACAAGCCTAATACCGAAAAGTCTATACGACACACAGGGGGAACATGTCGCCATCCAGCGAAGCACCTTAGCATGATAATTCTCACTCATGGTTGCCCTAGACGTATTTGAGATATGTTATAAAAAATTATGGGGATCTCTAGGCACCCAAGGGGCTATTTATATTATTTTAGGTCGGTGGGATTCGTGAAAACTCTAAAGCCCAAGCCCAAAGATCGAAAAGGAAATTCCAGGGGGCCAAAACCGGCACCGTCGGCGGTCATGTCGTGAAGACTGCCACTGCCGGCGGTCATCAGTGCAAGACCGCCGGAAGGCGGCGGTCATCCAGCTCACACGGCTGCCAGGTTGACAGATTGAGCCCGCCCGGAAAATTCTAAAAAAAAATTAGAAATTGGGGGAAGAGAGAGGAAGACTAGGGGAGAGAAATTAAAAGAAGAGAGAGAAGAAAAGGGAGAAGGTATGCCCGGTTACTAGGATCAAATTGTCAACTGAGATAAGGGGCATCTATTAATGTTTACTTGCATTTGCAATAAAAAATGTTTGATGTGCGCATAACTTATCAGGCTTTTATGCATACCAGGGGCACGGCACCCTCACTTACGATTATAAAGGGTACGACAAACCCCTTTTACACTTAATGATAGGTTGAAACACCTGAGGGGAACCGATACTAAACCCATTTTTAAACCATGGCGGGATACTAGGTGCATCACACCCCACTTCTGATCTGTATGCCTCAAGGGCTCGACATAGGATCCAGAAAATCGTGAGGAAGTACCCCGTTCAAAACCAATGAGACAATGAAAGAACTTAAAAACACCAAAAGTGAGATACCCAGGAAGAGTCAACCGTGAGTGAAAAACTGGAACCCAATTCCCCCAAACTAAGAGACGAGAGAAGAGAGTTAAACCATAAAGTAAAACCTCCCCGATGAGTGATGTAAGGGCATGCGATGCCCAAGGCATAGACAACACAGTTGCGAAGCGACATCTTAGAAGATGATAGAGGCATGAGATACCTAGAGACTAGATAGTCGAGCCGTGAGATGGCATTTTTGACAAAAACCAGATGGCAAAGCCATTCGGGATGAGATGATTCCCGAGACTTGGGATGAGATGATTCCCAAGTCGAAACCTAGCTGACAAGGATGGGAGTATTCCTTGTTGACAACCCGATAGATGAGATGACTCTATCATCTCGGGATGAGATGATTCCCGAGACTTAGGATGAGAAGATTCCCAAGTCGAAACCCAGATGACATGGGTGGGAGTATTCCTTGTCGATAACCTGATAGATGAGATGATTCTACCACCTTGGGATGAGATGATTCCCGAGACTTGGAATGAGATGATTCCCCAGTCGAAACCCAGCTGACAAGGGTGGGAGTATTCCTTGTCGACAACCCGATAGATGAGATGATTCTATCACCTCGGGATGAGAAGATTCCCGAGACTTGGGATGAGATGATTCCTAAGTCGAAACCCAGCTGACAAGGATGGGAGTATTTCTTATCGATAACCCGATAGATGATATGATTCTATCACCTCAGGATGAGATGATTTTAGAGACTTGGGATGAAATGATTCCCAAGTTGAAACCCAGCTGACAAGGGTGGGAGTAATCCTTGTCGACAATCCGATAAATGAGATGATTCTATTACCTCAGGATGAGATGATTCCCGAGACTTGGGATGAAATGATTCTCTAGTCGAAACCCAGCTGACAAGGGTGGGAGTATTCCTTGTCGACAACCTGGGATGAGATGATTCCAAGAATCTTAGGGCCCGTCCCTCAAAACTTCAGGATGAGATGATTCCTGAAAAGGAGCATGGGATGCTCCAAAACTTGACACACACTACACATTCATCATTCAAATTTGGTGGTTCCATTCTTACGTTGTTTCGTCCTTGGTTGCTAAGGACTCATCAACGAAGGGCATCTGTGAACACCCAAATTTGACCCACAAATGTTTTGTTAAAATTAGATTTCAAACATGCTTAACTTGAGGTTAATGAGATGATTTGATTTTAAGTTAAGGCATGATAAGAATTTAATTAATGTATTTTTGGTAATCTAAACCTTCGGACATCCTAACCTTAGGATTAGTGAGATAATTTAATCTTAGGGTAAAACATATAATAAGGTTTATTTACATTAGCATACATTTTACTTCATTGCTTGAGCTCTTTTAGTTGTTTTTAATCCAATTAAATGATGATTCATTTTTGGGTTAGGAATGGGATTAAGGGTCCAAGTAAATGGATTCTCCAGAGTTTACCCAGCCCATTAACACATTTCTTGCAGGTTAATTTTAGCTCTGATTTTCGTGAAAAATCAGAGTTAAATCATCATTTATGTAGAAATGTTGTTTTTGGCATGATTTAGTATGAAATAGGCATTAAGGTGTAATTAATCTGTTGTGGAATGATTTAGAGGGAGTGATAATCAAGTAATTGAGTGATTCTGGGTTAATTAGGGGTTAATTACATGGGAGGATCAAATCAGGGCTGAATTAGGGGGATTGGGGGTCCGAAAATGGAAAGAACGGGTGACACGCGGGGAAACCGGCGGTCATCTCGTAATGACCGCTGGTGCTGGCGGGATTCCACTCAAGACCGCCGGCACTGGCGGTCAAGCAGCGGATGACTGCCGGCAGCGGCGGTCATATCCTCCCAGATTCGCCCAAATCTCCGATTTTGTTTCTAATTTCGTTCCTACGCGGTTTTGGACTACATTTTCGGGCATAATCTTCACCATTAAGCAGGTCCACGCCCCTAGGCTTCCCAGAGCACTATAAATAGAACCCCTCATGTAAGTTTTCATACATGCAAACATGACACTCATATGCAATAAAATGCGCAGCGGAAAGCCCGGAAACCTTGGAGGATCCAAGTGAAGCAACTAAACCGAACAACATAAATTTTCGTACCTTGTATGGTTGAGGTCTTTCACCCAACTGTAGTGTAGAATCAGCAAGAACCCGACAAGAAATCCGGCTCCTCTACGGTATCCACACAAACCGTTGATGACTGCTAGCAACCATCTCACGATCACTAACCCGAGCACTCCCGAACCGCAGTGCTAGCTGCAGAATTTTCGAGTGCTAGAGACTAGAGAGTGTTTGATGTGTTTTTCTCAAGTGTGAAGAGTGTGTTAAGCCTTGCTTGGTCTGAAAATCTGATCAAACCTTCACCCTATTTATACACACTTGAAATGCATAGTTTATTAAGTCATTGGCCAACATAATCATGTCTTATCCTTCATGATTATGTTTCCACTATGACTTAATGCTCCACTAGGCATTAATTATATATATCATCATATATAGGAATACACATCATATGGTTCTAATTCTGGTTCAATAATTCTGATAATTAGTGAACCAAATCAGCCCAAAACGACCCAGTCCAACCAAGATCCAACCAAGGTTCAACCATGGTCCACCCACTTGGTCGAACCACGGTCCAACCATGGTTCAACCACCTGCTTGAATCAACAGTTCTAAGTGTGTGACCCTGTAGGCACCTGTAACGTTTGGCAATAGTCATAAAATATCATTTTACAATTATAAGCAAAGAGCGGCGCCTAGCAACACATCATTGCTACCCAAACGACAAGATCAATACTGATTCATTATGCCTCGGAAACATGTCATCGTCCTTTCGTCCCATTATCAAGATTAAACAAGAGATATGGAAAACGTCAATCTCGTATATGTTTAATCTTAGTTTCTTGATCCCCGAGTTAACTTTGTAAAACCGGATACTTATGATATCACCATATCATATAATCCGAGCGTGGCCACGAATTTACAGTTCAACTCTATCAAGAGGCCCATCTGATAATATACCCGTTATATGGGTTGGACGAATCCCATCTTGATCGATCAAAACCCACTACACATTACGTCATATACCCAATGATTACCCTTACGTCTACTCAGTTACGAGTGACTAGGAATAATATCAAAGTATACGACTCATATGTTGGGAACCTTGACGATCTCTTTACAACCCATCCATAATAATAATCGACTAGGGACATTTAAGAATATATAATATTCTAGGGTTATAAATATGTGCAAGCGTTTATCTCATAAACATATTTATTGGAATAACCTTAATGTATATACATGACTACAATCATCCATTGATTGGCTTTTGGGCATATTACTAACAATCTCCCACTTGCACTAAAGCCAATCATGCATGTATCTAATACCAATGGATGTGCAATGACCATCATGCTTCTGCTGTGTAAGCGCGCTTAGTCAAAGGTTCTGCTACATTGTTCTCAGAAGGAACTCTGCACAGCCTAACATCACCTCTATCTATGATCTCTCTAATAAGATGATAGCGTCGGAGTATATGTTTGGATCTTTGGTGGTATCTAGGTTCTTGAGCCTGTGCGATTGTCCCATTGTTGTCACAATAGAGCTCAATCGGACTGTGAATGCTCGGAACCACCCAAGTTTAGTTACGAACTTCTTCATCCAAACAGCCTCTTTCGCCGCATCTGAGGCAGCAATGTACTTAGCCTCGGTTGTAGAGTCAGCAACTGTCTCTTGCTTTGAACTCTTCCTGCATACAGCACCACCTCCAAGACAAAACACATAACCTGACTGCGATCTAAAGTCATCCCTGTCAGTTTGGAAGCTAGCATCTGTGTAACCCGTTACAACAAGCTCATCAACACTTCCATACACAAGAAATGCATCCTTAGTCCTTCTCAAGTACTTAAGGATGTTCTTAGCAGCTGTCCAGTGACTTTCACAGGGGTCAGATTGATATCTGCTTGTGACACTCAAAGCATATGCGACATCCGGTCGGGTACATAGCATGGCATACATGATAGATCCTATTGCATAAGCATAAGGGATCTTACTCATCCGTTCTCTCTCCTTAGATGTACTAGGACATTGATTCTTTAAGAGAGATACACCATGTGACATGGGCAAGAAACCTTTCTTGGAATCTTGCATGCTAAACCTCTTTAGCACCTTGTCAATATATGTACTTTGACTTAGCCCAAGATGCCTTTTGGATCTATCTCTATAGATCTTTATACCTAGCACGCAGGCAGCTTCTCCTAAGTCCTTCATTGAGAAATTCTTTCCTAACCAAGTCTTTACAGACTATAGTGTCGGAATATCATTCCCAATGAGTAGAATGTCGTCAACATACAATAACAAGAAAACGATAGTGCTCCCACTAACCTTCTTGTAAACACATGGCTCATCTTCATTTTTAATGAAACCAAACTGTTTGATTACTTCATCAAAACAAAGATTCCAACTCATAGAAGCTTGCTTTAATCCATAAATGGATCTTTGCAACTTGCATACCTTGTTAGCATTTTCTGGAGTGACAAAACCTTCAGGTTGTGTCATGTACACATCCTCTAAAAGATTTCCATTAAGGAAAGCGGTTTTGACATCCATTTGCCATATCTCATAATCAAGGTATGCTGCTATAGCCAATAGAATCCGGATGGATTTAACCATGGCAACTGGCGAGAAAGTCTCATCATAGTCAATGCCATGAACTTGCTTGAAACCTTTCGCAACCAATCGCCCTTTAAAGGTAATCACATTACCATCCATGTCGGTCTTTTTCTTAAAGACCCACTTGCACCCAATAGGTTTTACCCCTTCAGGTGGATCAACCAAGGTCCATACCTTGTTTTCATATTCCACCTCCGAATTCATGGCTTCTAGCTACTTCTTAGAGTCTGGACCCGTAATAGCCTGCTGATAGGAAGTGGGCTCATCCTCTTCTATAAGCATTACGTCTCCAGTATGAGTCATAAGAAATCCATATCTCTCAGGCTCATGCCGGATCCTACCAGACCTACGTAGTCAATGTGTTACAGGCACAGGTTTTTCACCCACAACATCTTGTGGTTCCTGCCTTGTTCTATCTCAGCCTCTATACCTCGAACTTCTTCAAGTTCTATTTTTCTCCACTGATCTTTCTAGAAATGAATTCTCTTTCTAGAAAAATAGTAGTATGAGCAACAAACACTTTGTGCTCTATAGGATTATAGAAATAATATCCTTTAGTTTCCTTAGGATATCCAATAAAGAGGCACTTGACGGATTTAGGGCCAAGTTTATCTGATGCTTCTCGTCTCACAAAAGCCTCATAACCCCAAATCCTCATAAAAGACAAATTGGGACGCTTCCCTGTCCATATCTCATATGGTGTCTTTTCAACAGATTTAGATGGAACACGGTTAAGTGTAAAGGCAGCACTTAATAATGCATGTCCCCAAAATGAAGAAGGAAGGTCAGCTTGACTCATCATAGAACGAACCATGTCTAACAAAGTTCTATTCCTCCTTTCAGATACACCATTCCATTGAGGCGTACCTAGTGGAGTAAGTTTTGACACAATACCACAATGCTTTAGATGATCAAGAAAATCTCGGTCTAAGTATTCACCTCCTCGATCAGATCAAAGCATTTTAATACTCTTTCCGAGTTGATTCTGTACTTCACTCTTGAATTCTTTGAACTTTTCAAAGGATTCTGACTTGTGTTTCATAAGATACACATAGCCATATCTACTGTAATCATCAGTAAATGTAATGAAGTACTGAAAACCACCTCTAGCCTGTGTTGACATAGGTCCACATACATCAGAATGTATAAGACCTAACAAGTCCGAAGCTCGTTCACCTTTACCAGTAAAAGGAGCCTTCGTCATTTTGCCTAATAAACATGACTCACATGTCTCATAAGATTCAAAATCAAATGAGTCTAAAAGTCCATCTTTATGGAGTTTAGAAATACGAGTCTCGTTTATATGGCCCAAACGACAATGCCAGAGATAGGTTTCATTAGAATCGTTTAATCTAACCTTCTTCGTATTAATGATAAAGATTGGTGTTTCTAGGTTTAGAACGTACAAACCATTGCTCAAATATGCACCACCATAATAAATATCATTGAAATAAATAGAACAACAATTGTTCTTTATTATAAATGAAAAACCTTTCTTGTCCAGACAAGAAACAGAAATCAAATTCCTGCTTGTAGTAGGTACATAATAGCAATCATCAAGTTCCAAGACCAAACCACTCGGTAAAGATAGATGGTAAGTCCCTACGGCTAATGCAGCAACTCTTGCTCCATTTCCAACGCGCAGGTCTATCTCTCCCTTTGCTAATCTTCTACTCTTTCACAGTTCCTACACATTTACACAAATGTGAGAACCACATCCGGTATCTAATACTCATGATGCAGAGAAAGAGATATTAGCTTCTATAACAAAAATACCTGAAGTGGAAGTCTTACTTCCCTTCTGTTTCTTCACCTCATCAAGATAAACAGGGCAGTTGCGTTTCCAATGGCCAGGTTTGTTGCAATGGAAACATTGTCCTTCTTTTGCAATACCACCTTTGGGTTTCAGCACATGGGAACAAGAAGATGCACATGCACCAAACTTTTTGGCACATTTCTTCTTCTTGTAAAACTTGGCTTTACCCTTTCCTTTGTCTTTTCCAACCATCAAAATGTTGTTGGATTTGTTTACCTTCATTTGTTGCTCAATTGTTCCCAACATGTTAAGCAACTCGGACAAGGATTTGTCAAGATGATTCATATTGAAATTCATGACAAATTGGTTGTAACTATCCGGCAACGATTGCAGGACTAGATCAACAACCAACTCCTTTTGCAAGGGAAAACCTAGACCCTCAAGGCTCTCAATGTATCCAATCATTTTAAGCACATGAGGTCTCACCGGTGATGACTCAGCCATCTTGCATTGGAACAATGCCTTAGAGGTCTCATACCTCTCATGCCTAGCTTTCTCTTCAAAGAGCATTTTCAGGTGTTCGATCATATCGAACGCACCCAAGTTCTCATGTTGCCTCTAAAGCTCAGAGTCCATGTTAACAAGCATAAGGCATGCAACATCCAATGCATCATCAACATGCTTCTTGTAAGCATCTCTTTCCGCCCTAGGAGCATTAGGCGCCGGTTCATTTGGAATGGGCCCTTCAAGGACATACAACTTCTTTTCTTGTTTGAGGACTATCCTCAAATTGCGATGCCACTTTAGGAAGTTATTCCCATTCAGCTTTTCCTTCTCAAGGACGGAACGCAGAGATTGTGTACTAGTGTTTTGGGCCATGATAACACTACAACATTGATCAAATCACACAAATAAGAGTCATGTATACATAAGATCACTTAATAAGGAATTTTATTAAATGATGCTCCTACTACATAAATCAAGATAATTATAAGTAGGCCAAGATCCATATTTCACTACAAGATAAGTCAGCTTTGGCTGATCACTTATATCATAGTTATTTAGGTAGACAACTCTTGTCAAATACATCTCATGTAACTCTTGGATAGTTGAGTGAACAATACTTGTTCTTGTCTATCTCATAGACTTAACTCAACTCTTTGCCTCTAAGTCCTCAATCCTATTGAGATGACCTAGTTAAGTTCAACCCATAACAAGCAGTTCGGATATTATAATTATCCCATCGCACCTTGCTAGGATAAATATTGGCACCTTGCTTTAGCAAAACCTACCAAGTATTGATCTAAGCAATGATGAGTGCTTATCACGGAAGGCAACACAAGAGGAACTTAATATTTACATCAACATATTATTCCTATACATCATATGCATGTTCTTGATAAATCATATATTGATGTTCTGTAAATTTGGAAACCAAAAATACATAAGAACATTGATGTCCAATATTGAACATCGATGTTGTAAGAATCTGATTCTTCCCAACAACTTGGCTGTGCACAGGAACATCGATGTCCTGACTTGAACATCGATGTCTATTGGGCTCTGGAAGTCAAGAACATCGATGTCCTAACCTCCACGTCGATGTTCATGAAGCTCTGGAACTCCAAACTATTTGGCAGAGCTCAAGAACATCGATGTTTATAAATTCTCAAAGTCCAAATTTTGGCAGTAGTTTTTAAACATCAATGTCTGATGTTTAAACATCGATGTTTGAGACTTCTGGAACTCAAGAACATCGATGTCCAATGCTGAACATCGATGTCCACGAGAATCTAGAGTCTCAAAACAATCTGACAGAAGGCATGAACATCGATGTTGAAACCTGAACATCGATGTTCAATCCTTTCTGCCAAGGCCACTTGACATGAGAACATCGATGTTTGTCTCACAACATCGATGTTCAGTGGTCTCGGCCAAGGAAAATCTTAATGTGAACATCGATGTTGATCTGATGAACATCGATGTCCTGGCCCTGCTGCACTAGAACGACAATCGTTCTATACACAAACCGACAATCGATTTTTCCGAGTCGAACTTTTCGACTTACTGCCAATAACACCTTGATTGATATCACATACCATTCAAGTTCTTATTGTCAAAACACTTTTGACAAAACAACCTCAACATATATCACATATACAAATGGAATTCAATATATCATGATCATGTTACATCATATACAACACATCATATATATTTGCAGGTACATATCACACATATGCACAACAAATTCGGTTTAGAACTTCACAAGAGGCTCCGCTACCACTGTAAGTTTTCGGACATGCAAATATGACACTCATATGCAATAAAATGCGCAGCGGAAAGCCCAGAAACCATGGAGGATCCAAGTGAACCAACTAAACCGAACAACAGAAATTTTCGTACCTTGTATGGTTGAGGTCTTTCACCCAACTGTAGTGTAGAATCAGCAAGAACCCGACAAGAAATCCGGCTCCTCTATGATATCCACACGAACCGTTGATGACTGCTAGCAACCATCTCACGATCACTAACCCGAGCACTCCCGAACCGCAGTGCTAACTGCAAAATTTTCGAGAGCTAGGGACTAGAGAGTGTTTGATGTGTTTTTCTCAAGTGTGAAGAGTGTGTTAAGCCTTGCTTGGTCTGAAAATCTGATCAAGCCTTCACCCTATTTATACACACTTGAAATGCATAGTTTATTAAGTCATTGGCCAACATAATCATGTCTTATCCTTCATGATTATATTTCCACTATGACTTAATGCTCCACTAAGCATTAATTATATATATCATCATATATAGGAATACACATCATATGGCACTAATTCTGGTTCAATAATTCTGATAATTAGTGAACCAAATCAGCCCAAAACGACCCGATCCAACCAAGATCCAACCAAGGTTCAACCATGGTCCACCCACTTGGTCGAGCCACGGTCCAACCATGGTTCAACCACCTGCTCGAATCAACAGTTCTAAGTGTGTTACCCTGTAGGCACTTGTAACGTTTGGCAATAATCTTAAAATCTCATTTTACAATTATAAGCAAAGAGCGGCGTCTAGCAACACATCATTGCTACCCAAAGGACAAGATCAGTACTGATTCAATATGCCTCGGAAACATGTCATCGTCTTTTCGTCCCATTATCAAGATTAAACACGAGACATGGAAAACGTCAATCTCGTATATGTTTAATCTTAGTTTGTTGATCCCCGAGTTAACTGTATAAAACCGGGTACTCATGATATCACCATATCATATAATTCGAGCATGGCCACTCATTTACAGTTCAACTCTATCAAGAGGCCCATCTGATAATATACCCGTTATATGGGTTGGACGAATCCCATCTTGATCGATCAAAACCCACTACACATTACATCATATACCCAATGATTACCCTTTCGTCTACTCAGTTACGAGTGACTAGGAATAATATCAAAGTATATGACTCATATGTTGGGAACCTTGACGATCTCAGGTGTAAAGACAATACATATAAGAACCACTAATGACAATCATATAACATTCCATGTAGGGTTCTTATGTGGGTCGGTCCAGTCCACAAGTTCTCTAACTTGTACCCGTATGTAGAATTCATATCTCATATAATTCTCAACATACGCTTGTCTTAATGTTTTATTACAACCCACCCATAATAATAATCGAGTAGGGACATCCATAATAATAATCGACTAGGGACATCCATAATAATAATCGATTAGGGACATTTAAGAATATATAATATTCTAAGGTTATAAATATGTGCAAGTGTTTATCTCATAAACATATTTGTTGGAATAACCTTAATGTATATACATGACTACAATCATCCATTGATTGGCTTTTGGGCATATTACTAACACCTCACACACATTTCAAGGGACACTTTTCTCACATACACACCTATAAGCCTTGAGTGCTTGAAGAAACTCTACTTCTCCAAGCCTAAGAAATACATTCTTTAGGCAGAAACTCTAGAGGAATTTCATGGGGAGGCTTTAGCAGTAGTCCAGCAAGGAGAGGTCAAGAAGAGGATCAACCATAGAGCATAGAAGCGGCAAGAAGGTGGGTGTAGAACTCAACCCACTGCAAAGTGCTAGAGGGCTACAAGAGGTAACACTAAGCCTTCTTTTTGATCAATTCTTTGCTGATTTTATGCTGATGTTTTTGATGATGTAAGTGGCCAGTTTGTGCCATGTTTAGAACAACGTGGCTTTGACCCCAATCACTCGGGTACGTAGGTAGTCTCCGTCTTACAATGGGATGCAAGCCAAATCGTATTCTTCTCCCCTTCTCTTTATTTTCCACACATGCACACTTGCACCAGGCACACTTGCGTTTTGTAATTGCACATAGTCTAGACCCAACACGGATGGGTACCTAACACCTTCCTATCTGTGATGAACCCCCGATCCCACAACTTTGGTTCGCCATGACCATGTAGCCTAAAGGAGTCATATTAAGGTTTTTCCCAAGTTTTGTCCTTAATAAAACTTGGGTGGCGACTCCAATGTTATGGGATTTACCCGAGGAAGAAGGCGAAAGGATTAGGTGAATAGGCCCAAGTGATTTTGGGTTGGGTATTCACAGTTCCTGATAATGGAACCAAATTGGTGTAAAATAAATACACGGGAACTTGAAATACATCAAAAAATAGAGAAGAAATATTTTATTGATGGTGACTTGTTTTTGGTTACAGGTGAGTGAATGAATAATACACCATAATCCCTTCCTTTTATATTTCTTTTCCCCTACGTGCTCATGTTTTTCCCTGGGAAGCTTCCTTTCCCAATGTGATAGAGCCGTGTGCCACTCTTTCATTAGCCGTTTCAGATTTCCGTTAGAAAGGCTAAGGGATGGGTCAATGCGGGCCTAATTCTTAAGGGCCTTGACTGCCTGGGTCTGGGTTGTTAGGCCCGATGGCCCATTCTATATCACTCTGGAAATAACTGTGTTAGTGTGTTAGTACTATCTCATTGAACTTTTCCCAGACTAAAAGTTCATCTTCATTAGCATAAAGATCCTTGGTGATGTCCTTCTAGTGCGAAGCCGATCCAACAAGGAATCGTCAATCGCAATTTCCTTTTAGCTAGTATTTGCATAGCTTCAAACAATTTTTCCATCTCCTTAACCCAATTCACAGCAACAAGTGGGCCAGGTCCACCTTAAAACTTAGGTGGATTAGTCTTCTGAAATCTCTCATGTGGAAGTGCATGATCATGTTGTGACGTGGGGGTAACTAGTACAGGTTGCTGCTGTTGTTGCATATGTATAAGGTTGGCCAAAAACTTATGGTAATCCGACGATATCAGCTTGAGATGCAGGAGACAAGTACTACTTTAGTAAAAAAGTATAAAGCTAGTAGACAAATTACTTACTAAAAAATTTATCAAAAATATATTCCTAAGAAAATACATTTCACAAAAAATTTTGCACCGCTATCACAATATGTCACGCCTTGAAACTGCAAAACGTGGCCATATCACTCCAACCAAAGTATTAGGGGTATATGTATCCATTAAACCATTCATTATAAAAGATTCAAAATAAATAAATAAATAAATTCTTCAAAATTTTTTAAGAAAATTCTCATATAGAATAAATAATAAGCCAAATAAAATACTTTGAGTCAAAGCATAAATTTTAAAATATTTTTAGAGTTACCATATAAAATTCTAATCTAATCCTCTAATAATATAAAGAGTGTTTGAGAACTGACAACGACTCAAATGTAAGAAATGCCTCCCGCCGATTAGAAATCCGCAGCACCTTAGCTTTCACATGTGGGGGAAGGAAATGGGGGTTAAGCTACAACTTTCTTAGTAAGTTTCACCATACATAGTCTACTGTAACAAGCATAGTTTTATCACAAATAACTATACACGATGTATATCTGATAATACAAACTTTTTCAAATAAATTATTTTAAACATCAAAATCAGATAGTTCATTCAACATTCAGTAACATAGAAAAACAATGTATTACCGCTCTCTCAAAATTATATCGATAAACCACCGATTATTATACCGGTTGGCACTGGGTTCATATCCAACTATTGTACCTGTTGGTCAACTAACCCTATACTTGTTTGCCATGGGTTCATATCTAACTATTCTAACCGGTTTGTCAACCAACCCACAATTGTTGGCTATGGATTCATATCCAACTATTCTAACCTGTTGGTCAACCAACATTTTCACTTGTTGGTCTTGGGTACTATTTCATAGTCAACTATTATACCTGTTGGTCAACTAACCCGCTACGTGTTAGCCATGGGTTCATATCTAACTATTCTAACCGGTTTGTCAACCAACCCACAATCGTTGGCTATGGATTCATATCCAACTGTTCTAACCTGTTGGTCAACCAACATTTTCACTTGTTGGTCCTGGGTACTATTTCATAGTCATAATATAACAACTCACATACATTGAGAGATGACATTCAAATACATAATTCCATGCTTTCACTTAAAAATTCGTTTAAATCGTGATAAAACTAATTTCTCCAAGCAAGGAAAATTCATTGAGACTCATGAAAGCATATTACAAATCATCATTCATAAGTATATGAAAACAATATCAAAAATACCATGTGCTTGTCCCTAATTGTAAGCGAAATACGAGCATACATGTATACATAATTTTCTAAAAGGATAATTTTTATAAAACACCTATTTCATTACTAAAGCCATAGAGAGTATGAAGATTCACTTACCTTATATACTCCAAATATCCAATTTGAGTTCAAGAAGAAGAATGAGAACCTACAATCACAAAAAAAAAAATATTTTTATTAGGTTTCCTTAATAGGTAGAAAGTGTTCTTTGCACAAGTCTTACTTAAAAATGCATAACAATTCGTAAAAGACTCTAAATACAACTCCATAAATTTTTTAAGAAACTAGAAATGATTCCTATTCTTTTTATAATTTATAAATTTCATAAGTCCTTGTATTTTATTCCAAATAATTCACGCAATCCAACCCTTCTGTCAGCTTTCTTAAACAGACTACTTCTCGGTATTTTCTCAATACCTCCCTGTACCGACTTCTAAAAATTATAAAATTATAGCCACTAGAAAATAGACTTAATAATCTCTCCAACCATATAAACCTAATCCTCTAATTCATTTCCTATGATTCATGTTGAATTTTCAAATTCGAGTCAAATACTGCAGAAAACATACTGCACACCTCCCACTGTTCTATTTATTTCAAAGAAATTCGATTAACTATCCGTAAAAACCACAGTAAAACTCCGTAAGATTTTTGGTGATATAAAACAAGCTCTATTAGCCTCAAGATTAAATAACAAAATTAATTTCTAAATTTCAGACTCCAAACATATAATCACCACGACTCCCAATCGTACCTTTCCTCCATCCAAAACATCAAAATTTCTTCTCTAACCATAAAATTACATTCAATAATCATAAAATCCGTAGACCAATATGAGGATTTAGGATTTGAATACTCACCTTAAAGAAAAAAAAAACTTTTCCCTGTGTTGATTGTAGAAATATCAATCCTTTAGTTCACTCTAAACCGTGTGATCTACAAAAAAAAAAGGTCTCAATGTAGGTTCTTGGGAGGTTTTGGTTGTTTGAGAAGACTAATGTGGTTTACTCTCTTTATTTTTGTTTATCTAATATTTTTTTCTCCTTTTATATTATAATTTGGCGGGGTCTGTTGGCGTTGGGATATTACATTAATTATCAAAGATAGAAGGATTCATGAAAATATTTGGTCATCTAAAACAACATAGAGACGAAAATTGACAGCTAAAACCTTACCGTTTTTGGTTAGGCTTTCAGAATCATGTTTTTACCCCCTAATGATGCATGTGTTGTTTTTGTGAATCAATTGATGATTAGGAAGTTGCTTAGGCCTAATTAAGTATGATTATTAACATAAGACATAGATTAAATTATGACATTGATTATAATATTATAATATGCCTTTAAATACAATTTAATATGTCAATTATTATTATATAATTAAATACACTAACTAGGTTTTGATTATGACAAACATATACAAACCTATGTATTGCATCTTGTGCTTCTAACCATGATTTGCAGCTCACACAAGTGCCCCATCTGTGATCGACTCCTTTGAAGAAGAAGTGAGTGGGATTGGAGAGTGTTAGTGCACATGAGATATCGCTTTCATCAAAAGACATCCATGTGACTTGATTGTTTAATCCCTATGGGGATTGGTCAAAGGAACCTAGTACACTACTTTCTGTGGAATCTGAATCAATGAAAAGGCTACCTTAAACAAATCAAAGGTCAGCTGAATTCAAACTTCCTAGGACCAACCTAAGACTATGCTAAACAATGATATCAATGACAAAAAGTTGCTGACAACTGGATCTCGTGCCAAAGTGAGAGGGACAATAGGCAAAGTGAACGTTGACGCTCTGGTACCTCGGAAGATAAACCAGCTGGATGGAAAGGGACATGTAACGGATCTTTTGAAATTTCCACCATCCAACTTGCCTATATAATGAGATGCTGATTCAAGGAGAACCTCAGAGCTGCTAAACCGAGATTCTGAATTCAAGCAAAGTTAGTGCACTTGCAGTTCTCAAAAGTCAAGCAATGGGAGAGAGTCAAACACTTTTCCTAGTTCATTGTGAGACAATATTTGAAGGGAAAAGTTGTTGTACTTAGTTATAACTTCTATATCAAAGGGTTTTCTGTAAGATAAAGCTAGGGAAAGCTTTGTGGTGAGTGTGTAAGGTTTGAGTTAAGCCTAAGGGAAAAACTTGTATTTTAGGTTAGTGGTTGAACCCGTGAAAAACCATAATAAGAGTTTGTTAGAAATCTCAAGGGGGGATCCTTGAGTAGTAGAGGTAGTCTTGTGTGGCGAACCACTATAAATCCTGTGTCATATTTTCTCTAACTCTTCCTCATTGCATTTTGGTTAGTGTGTTTATTAGTGGTCATAAACACATTTTCAGAGAGAAAAGCAGTCTGGCATCTGAGACGCCAAATTAGGTTTTAAACAGCAAGGCTAATTCACCACCCACACTCCCCCCCCCCCAGCGCCCGCCTTCTTAGCCACTTTTGGGCCAACAATTGGTAGCGGAGCAAGGAATCTCCATCAGTGGATTAATATCCAGGAGAAAAGATCATGGCATTTGAGGAAAACAATATCAACAATGCACCCTTCTTCAATGGCCTCAAATTTGATCATTAGTAGTTTTGCATGAAGACCTTTCTTTAAGGAAAGGATCTTGAGATGTGGGAAGTTGTAAATTCTCCTTACTCTCGTCCAACTAAGGAAATAAAGTCCTAGAGTGAAACTGAAATGAAGAAAGCTAGACTAGATGCCCAAGTAAAGAATGCACTCCTTTGTGGCATCAGTCAAGCCGAATTTGAAAGAGTCAGATCATGTGAAACATCACGTGAAATTGGAGTACTCTATGCATTGCGCATGAAGGAACAAACCAAGTCAAAGAGTCAAAGATGAATCGGCTGATGAGAGAGTTTAAGTTGTTCCAGATGTTCCCAGATGAAACCATACAAGAACTTGACACAAGATTCACTATCTTGTATAACAACTTGGCTTGTCTTGGCAAAATCATCACAAACAAGGAGAAGGTGACAAAAATTCTTCGATCTCCTCCCTCTGAATGGGAACCGAAGGTTACTGCTATTGAGCAAGCCAAAGACATGAACACTCTCACTTACAATGATCTTATGGGAAGTCTCATTGTTCATGGGTCAAAATTTGAAGAAAAACCAAAAAGAAAGAAGGATATAGCTCTCAAGTCTTCACATGAGAGTGATTCCAAAAGTGACCCAGATGTTGCCTTAATTACAAGGAAATTTGTGAAATTCATGAGAAGGAGAAACCTCAAGGGTAGGAACTTCAGAGGTGTGAAGGTTGATGAATCAAAGAAAGAGCAACTCTTGTGCTATGGTTGCAATCAACCCTGGCACATCAAGGCCGAATGTCCCAACATACGAAAAACCAAGTTCAACAACTTCAAGAACAAAGGGAAGAAAGCAATGACTGCAAGGGATGACCTTGACTCTGATGATGAATCGGATGAAGAGGAATCAGCAAACCTTTGTCTTATGGCACAAGAAGAAAAAGAGGTAAATCATTCCAACTCATCTAGCTTTTCTTTTGAAGAACTCCATGATGCATATGAAGAATTATATGAAAGTTTTAAAGCCATGGCTAAGACAAATAAAGCATTGAAAAGGAAGGTTGAACTTTTAAAATCTGAAAAGAAAGAGTGTATGATAAAAAATGAAGAAATGGCTAAACATCTGACTCTTTGCAATAATGGCTTTGAAGACGCCAAAGCGGATAGAGAAACCCTTGCTAAGTCACAAAAGGTTCTTGTGCAACAACTTGATACATGTAAAGAAGAGAATACAAGACTTGCACATGAAAATGTGGATCTGAAAAAGACTGTGGATTCTCTAAAAAATATGCTTGAAAAGTTTGATCATGGAAATAAAGGTTTAGATATGATTCTAAGTCAACAAAGACATACATTACAAAAGGTAGGTCTTGGAGCTACACATCACATTTTTCAAGCTAAGCCTAACTATGCTTCTAATACCCGAAAAACTAAAGCATATCATAGGACTGAATTTGTTAGGATAGTATCTAGCCATAACATCGCTTATCATTTTTGTAATAGACATGGATACAAAATCAAGAATTGTATCTTTAGGAGAAAGAATTGTCCCATAAAGTTTATATGGGTACCTAAAGGTACCAAGACTAATTCACAAGGACCCAAGCACGTTTGGGTACCTAAAACTTGACATTGAACAGGTCAGTGGGGATGAGTGGGTGCTCGATAGTGGGTGCTCAAGACATATGACGGGTGATATGTCCAAGTTCTCCTCCTTAAATCCAAGACGTAAAGGTTCTGTCACCTTTGGCGACAAATCGAAAGGAAAGGTATTGGGTGTAGGTAATGTCGGTAAGGATCCAACCATTGAGCATGTGTTGTTAGTTCAAAATCTAAAATTTAACTTACTTAGCATAAGTCAGTTGTGTGATCGTGGATGCAAAGTAATTTTTGAATCTAACAAATGCTTAGTAACTAACAATGATGATAATCAAACTTTGCTTGTCGGTAAAAGGCAAGGAAACTTGTATTCCATTAATAGTTTGATGTCACTAATCCGGAAAACAAGTGCTTAAATGTTAGTACAGAAACAGCTGAATTTGGCATAGAAGATTGGGACATGCACATCATGAGCTTATTGCAAAACTTCAAAACAAGGAACTTGTGAGGGGACTACCTATGCTGAAGTTTGAAAAAGAGAAGGTATGTCATTCTTGCCAAATTGGAAAGCAATTCAAAAGCTCATTCAAGCCTAAAAAGTGCATCTCCACTACCAAACCATTTGAGCTACTACACCATGATTTCTTTGGACCTGTTAAAGTGGTAAGTCTTGGAGGTAAGTACTACACTTTTGTTATTATAGATGACTACTCTCGTTTCACATGGGTCATCTTCCTCTCACAAAAGGACCATGCACTTTATGAATTTACTTCTTTGATAAGAAAACTTCAAAATGAAAAGGGTTATAAATTAGCCAAGATTAGGAGTGACCATGGTGGTGAATTTGATAAACTTGTTTTTAATCATTTTTGTGATGAACATGGCATTGAGCATACATTCTCGGCTCCTAGAACTCCCCAACAAAATGGGGTAGTAGAAAGGAAGAACCGAACTCTACAAGAAAATGGCTAGGACAATGTTAAATGAATAATTTTTGCCAACTTATTTTTGGGCTGAAGCAGTAAATACTACTTGCTATATCCTAAACCGTGCAACAATTAGTGAAGCGCCGTATCCCGAATTTTAAGAAATAAAAACAATTTCATGAAAAGAATTTACCAAAATACCATTGAAACCAGGGGTACGTAAACCAGTGCCTCGGCACACAAACATTATCCATAAAAACTTATTAACACCGAGATGTCATAAAATGTAAGGAAATAAACCAGCCTAATAAGTCATAAGCCAACCCGGCAAAGTGCCGAAATAATATCACAAATCAGGTCCGGGCAAACTGCCAACAAAGTAATGAACCAATTATGACATCTCAACATAAGTCTTAGGCAGCGGATGATGAATATCATAAGATTGTGATAAAGAAAACAACATGCATATGGGTTCTATGGATCCAACCGAGAGATGATGCACAACTACCTGCTGAGGTATTCGCGTCTGAACTCCGAGTCGAAAGATACAGGCGAGAACAGCACGCTAACTAAGGTCTGTAAAACAGCAGTGGCGATCATGTTAGTCGCCTACTCAGTGAGCATTAAAAGTCTATGTACACATGAAAAGTGAAGTCATGCTCGTGGGCTGAGTTGTTCACGAACACAAGTATAGCATACAAGCAATATTAGAATCACACACCAATGCATAGTCATTTTTCGCATTATTGTATTTATTGTTTAGTTTCAACATCTTTTGTTATTATTTTGGGCCCTCTTCTATGAGTCAAGTCTCGGTAGTGCATCTGATCAGATCCGGGTGTGAAACCCAAGTGTCGAACCTCAAAAGGGGTAGATTCTAGGTCAAAAACCACCGATAAACCTCGAGTGGCCGCTAGCTCCCTGAGGGTGCGCTCAGACACACCTAACTGGTGCAAGTCTTCCAGGGGTGCACCTACCTTCCCCTGGGATACCCATGCTAAACCGCATAAAGTGACCCGAGGGTACCCAACCCTCCCTCGGGGCTACCGGTCGACTTCACAGTAGAATTTAATATTTTATTCTTAGTTGTTCTTCACAGTTCTGTGTGCCATACATTATATTTTCCAGGGATGCGTGAACTTTATGTATTATTCTCATGTCTGGGCCTTTGGCCCATAACCTCACACTATTGCGAAAACAAATAACTTGTTATATTCCATAGCAATTACTTAAACTGAAATTAGACATGTGAGAGCAAACAGGCACATAATCCCAATCACCGGATGTAGCAAACAAGGCAAGTAAACTAACTAACCACACCAACAAGCATTCACAAAACATATGTAAAAGACTTGTAATGTCACCTCGAAAAGTTGATTATGACTTCTCCTCGAGCCCGACTCCCCAGCTCCGGAAGTATTACCCGTGCCTGAATACCGGCACATACAATAATCACTAAACAGTTTAAAACGTAAAATCGTGCATGCATGCTTAGGGTATACTCAATCCGAGTAATCCCCGACCCTAACTATCCGATTAAGAAATCTTTGAGTCTAAGTTCATAAATAGGTTCTCGGGCCTAAGGCCGAGTCCATACTAACCAATTATGAAATTGGGCTTCAAGCCAGTTCCTTAAAGTCCATAACTTACTTAATTGTTATTTGGCCTTAAGTCCATATCTTTAAGTCCATAAAAACATTCTAAGCTTTTTAATTATACTGTTGGGCCTGGGCCCGGTTTCCCTTAACATCGTTCTAAAGTTGTTCCCGAGCCCAAAAGTTGATCGGCCTAAAATTCTATCTGTGTCGGTAAGTCTTCCGGCCACACTCTCTAACTCCCCACTCTCGATAATCCACTAATCTCATATAGAAATAAAAGTATATACACCCGATAAATCCATTAAAACCTACACAAACGAAACCAGGACTAAATCGGGAATAAGTATCGTTTAGTAGTCGAAGAACAAAAGATATATCCCGCCGGATAGAACCCGAACCTTCGTCGAAAAATTTCCCGAGCCTCACCGGATTCCGGTCAGCTTCGCCGGAAAAGTCAAAGCCAAGAAAAACAAGCCTCAGCAGCACTACTACCCCAATCGATCTGCCACCATCCAACAATCATCCATTTCACAACAAAACGACCACCAGCAACAACACAAATTTAAGAAATTGTGGTATAGAATCCTTACCGGAATAAGAACAAGTGGGTCGTCACTGCCCACTGTCCACAGCTCCAAGACGAGTCCAAAAGGCGTGACGACTGACGTGACTACAAGCTCTACCACCTAAAATTAGAACCACCAGCAACAGACCGCCATCAAACACATCGCCATCCCGTGTTGTCAATTCCAAAATCCGACCATAGCAACCCCCACGCATACGCCGAGCCCACCACCCAACAATTACCGGCCACCAACAAGCGCACACATACCCTCATCGATGAACCACTAACAATTTAAAGAGACGAGTGGAGTAAGAAGAAAAGATGGGCGGCGAGGCTTACCAGCACGGCGACGACGCGGTGGCGGCAATACCTCGCGCAGGCCTCCTCGTCAGAGCCGCGGACGGCGTTGGCGGCGTACACCCGAACTCGATCCTCGAGTTCTCCGCCCAGTCCTCACCTGGCGTCCCAACCTGGCCTTGGTGAAGGAGTGGTGATTGTCGACGAGAGAGGAAGAAGATGGTGTTGGTGTCGGCAAGAGAGAAAGGGAAGGAGTGAGGAGTTTCGGGAATGGAATTGAGGGGAGAAGAAAAGGAAGAGATGAGAAAAGAAAGAGGAGGAGGTTGTGGGGTTGATGACTGTTGGCATCATGATGGAGGGGAGCAGATCGTGGAAAAAAGAGCCGTTGGCAGCGGCGAAAAAAAAAAAAGAAAACAGGAAGAGAAGGGAAAAAGGAAAAGAAGAAGAAAGGGGCACCTAGGGCTTGACGGCCAAGGCGACGACATGTCGTTTGGCTTGGCTTGGCTTGGTCAACCCGCCCAGGTTGACCTTAGGTCTCCTTTTTTTTTCACACCCAATACGACATAGTTTTATCTAAAACTACGATAAACCTCGTGTTTCACCCCGAAGCGCATTTTATATCCGATGAAACTCGAACACGACATATCCCCCACTTAAAATTAATAACTCCAAGGAAAATAAATTTTATTTCCGTCACCAGAATCTATTTTTTTTTTAAATTAAGGATACAAAAAATCGGGGCGTTACATGGTAAGCTTCTGGTATACTCTGTACCAACACGAGATGCCGTTTTTACCCCTATGCGATATCTCATTCCCCTTATAAAAACCGATCGTTATAACCTGGCAATCTCGCTCTCGGTCATGGATTCTCCTATAAGAACTAGGACTACCTCTGACTCAGAGGAGCTGAGCTATACTGGTGGTGTGAATCCCTTCATGACAGACTTCGATGAAGAACCTCCAAAGAAACGCTTTAAGACGAACATCATCGGTCTCAAGGAACATATGGTCGTCTACAGAAGACGGCGAAAGAAACCTGTCGGCAAGGAGGAGCCATCTGGTCGTAAGGATGCTAATGATAGGAAGGGCAAGGTAACTGCTCCCAGCGATACCCCACTGCAGACACTGACGCAACTGAACACTTCACTGAAGAAGGTCAGCTCGGCGGTGATGCAGATCGAACTGGCGTGTACGAGACTCTCCGCTCAGATCGAGATTATGCAAAAACTTGTAAAAGATCTAGAGAAGCAAGTAACCCCATAGGGCCTTCTCTGTTGTAAAACTGTTATGAAAAATAAATAAACAGCTTTTTTCCTTTATAAAAAACTCTCTCTTTATAATATAAATTTTATGCTAAATAGAAAACAAAACATTTTAAAGCAAAAGAAAACCAATAAGAAGGAAATAAAATTAAACATAAAGATGTTAAAAAAAAACAGAACCAATAAAAGGAAGTAAAACCAACATAAAGAAATTAAAAACAAACAAAACTCGTTTTTCATGATCAGCGTTCTAGATCGATCGTTCATGTCCTCGAACCCAAGCAAAACAACTCGTATAGCCGACGGAGATATCGGTTCTCCTTGTGAAAACCACATCCGTTAACTCGCAAGGCGATGATCACGAGAACGTCCTATGTCCCTCGGGAGAAACATTATCCATCTGTCCACAAGCCAAAAACGTCTTCCAGATATCATGTCCCACCATGACGTCCAAACAGGTGTAACCTTGTCGCACATGCACTCTACTCAAGGTATGGTCCCATCAATCTAGCCACAACGGTCACAGATGCATGTGATAAAAGATGTAGAAAAATAGAGAAAAACCATAAAAAGAAACGCCAAGATAGTCAGGGCGATAGAAAATTGTGAGAAGGAAAAGAGCTGAAAAACACTTGCGTTTGTAGCCCGAAAAACATATAAAGTGATGAAGCAAAATGAGGCAACGGCAAAATTTTCAAAAGCAAAATCCAATCGACGACGAAATTTTCAAAAAGCAAAACATCGAAGATCGAAAATGGTTTAAAGTTTTGTGAAGGAAATCTGCTTTTCCCATCACCGAAAAAAATATTTAAAACTTTCTGAAAACATATGGGGGCTATACCTTGAAAAACAGAAAATCTCTTTTTTTTTCTATAAAAGGCAAAACGGTGGAAAGTGAAACCATAAAGCATCCAAAAGACAACAAAACGCTCAGGCAAAGAAAACACAAAGTTTAGAAAACAAAACACCACGCGTCGAGGCAACATGCCTGCTCCATCATCCGTCTTCTTCGTCGAAGGTGCCTCCCTAGGCAGAAGAAACCGGCTGGCCTACAGCATGATCAACAAACGTCCGGAGGAACTACCGAACGAGCTCGGCAGGATGTCCCGTCTGGTCTTCGTCGACGAACTCTACTCGTCGAGGTTCTTCGTCACTCCCATGGAAGCGACGTTCTTCCTAGAGGACCAAGGCACCCTGAGGACCTCCTTCTATGGCTCGGCCAATTCTGTCATGTTTTTCATCTCTGAAAGACTTCAGGAATTCAACCTAGAGCCACTAGCCATTTCCTGGACCAAGGCACCTACTACCAGCTCTCCATAATTGCCCAGAGCATGCCTAGAGTAACTCGGTTACCTCCAACTTGGCCAAAGGCCCGACTGCTGGTGTGGAACTACAGAGGAATCGGTAGGCGTTCCCAAGAGTTCTCGTGTATCCTGAGGGACATGAAGAACCAGAACAAGCCCAACATGGATCTTCTCACGGAGACCCAGTGGCAGCCTGAAGACGATCACGATGTCATCCCACTTCAGTTCCCTCCAGCAAACCGGTTTGAGCTTCCCGGCCAGAACAACACGGGCGGCATGTGGTTCTCGTGGAACGATAGCATCAGGGTGAACATTAACAATGACCCCAATAGCTTCAGGGTCAACATTGTACCGAGAAGTTGAATGTTTTTTTTTATAATATTATCAATGTAATAGTAATATTAGTAATATTAATAATATTTATGTTTCTGCATATTTGTGGCATCAATTACCATTTATGTGAATGTTCCACTAAACTAGCATTGACAACGTTCCACTCTCATTAAAATTCTTCCTCGAAATTTACAAGGTAAAAAAAACAAAACAAAAGTGAATCCTCTCGAGACATCTCATTCCTCTGGGGCGTCGGTAGCTTCCTCCCGAGTGATAGCGTACACCCTAGGAGTTGCAGCGGATCGAGTAGCACCTCCGTAGCTCGGAGCTCCAGAACTCCCACGACTTCCTCCCTGGTGTCCACCACCCTTGTTCGGACCAGAAGGAACAGTACCATTAGCCACGGAGTTCTGTACGGTATACTGGGATCCACTACCACCACTATCTCGAATCCTCTTGTAACACTCTGACTTTTTGTGTCCTTGCTTCCAGCAATACCAACATGTAATAGGAGGTCTTGCCCAAGGACCCCGCCCATGAGATCCAGACTGATAAGACCTTCCTCCCAAAGACCTGCCCGGTCCACCTTGATAATTCTGTCCTCGGGACTTCTTTGAACTTTGGTAAGAAGAGCCCTGTCGACTCGTGTAACTTGCATCACCAGAATCAGAATGTTACCTTTTTTGTCCAAACATTATTGACTGCTTCCCCCCCTCGGCTGCCCGAGCCTCCTGCCCGATCAACTGAATCCTCTCAGCATCAAAAGCAGCCTCACAAACTGCCTCCCATGTGCGGTGTGTCCCACCAGCCACTACTAATGCCAACTCGCGGCGCAGAGCGTCAAAAAACCGCGTACACTGAGTGACCTCATCGGGCATAAACTCCTTGGCGTAAGAGACAAGGATACAGAACCGGATCCTGAATGCAGAAACCGACTCATAGGGCCCTTGTTTCACCTCAAGAAACTGCTTTTTTTGGTCCTCCAGGAACCCAACGGTAAGGAACTCCTTGTAGAATTTATCCTTGAAGTCTGCCCATGGCATCTCCACTGGTCTAGGTAGGTTCGCAACAAGTCCCTGCCACCAACTCAATGCGTAACCCGTGAACTTGTGTGCCACAAATCGATCCCAATGCTCAGGTGTATACGTGAATTTCTCCAAAACATTCTCCACCTGGCGAAACCAATCATCAGCCACCCTTGCGGTGATTCTCTCTCCCGAGAGCATCTCAACTGCTGTCTTATCCATGTGCTTATAACCACTCTCCATACCGCCTACCACAGGTGCTACAACAGGTGCGACCGGGACGGCTTGGGCTCCCTACTGTTGCTGATGAAACTGTTGAAACTGTTGCCACTGCAGGAAAGCCTGAAATTGTTGTTGTATCGCCGCATCCATACCAGGAGGTACTAATGGCACTGCATTCTGTGCTCCTGTTGCACCAGCATTTCCCTGACCATCAGGGACTTGCATCACCGACATTGAGTCGAAAATATGGCTAGGGTGTTCATCCTGCCCATCAGCATTGTGCTGGTCTTGCGGTGGATCCATAATAACACCTATATGAATACAAAATATGTCAAAACACTTTTGAGTTTCAAAATAAGAAACCGGCTTTAACACATAAATCACTTGTAATTTAAAGATACATCTCTTTTTAAGCCAAGGATCTGAAGCCCGCTCCACTACCAAGCTGAAGCGCCGTATCCCGATTTTTAAGAAATAAAAACAATTAAATGAAAGAAATTTACCAAAATACCCTTGAAACCCGGGGTACGTAAACCAGTGCCTCGGCACACAAACATTATCCATAAAAGCTTATTAACACTGAGATGTCATAAAATGAAAGGAAATAAACCAGCCTAATAAGTCATCAGCCAACCCGGCAAAGTGCCCAAATAATATCACAAATCAGGTCCCGGCAAACTGCCAACAAAGTAATGAACCAATTATGACATCTCAACATAAGTCTTAGGCAGCGGAAGATGAATATCATAAGATTGTGATAAAGAAAACAACATGCATATGGGTTCTATGGATCCAACCGAGAGATGATGCACAACTACCTGCTGAGGTATCCGCGTCTGAACTCCGAGTCGAAAGATACAGGCGAGAACAGCACGCTAACTAAGGTCTGAAAAACAACGGTGGCGATTATGTTAGTCGCCTACTCAGTGAGCATTAAAAGTCTATGTACACATGAAAAGTGAAGTCATGCTCGTGGGCTGAGTTGTTCACGAACACAAGTATAGCATACAAGCAATATTAGAATCACACACCAACACATAGTCATCTTTTCGCATTATTGTATTTATTGTTTAGTTTCAACGTATTTTGTTATTATTCTAGGCCCTCTTCTGTGAGTCAAGTCTCGGTAGCGCATCTGATTAGATCCGGGTGTGAAACCCAAGTGTCGAACCTCAGATGGGGTAGATTCTGAGGTCAAGAACCACCGACAATCCTCGACTGGCCGCTAGCTCCCTAAAGGTGCGCTCAGACACACCTAACTGGTGCAAGCCTTCCAGGGGTGCACCTACCTTCCCCTGGGATACCCATACTAAACCGCATAAAATGACCCGAGGGTACCCAACCCTCCCTCGGGGCTATCGGTCGACTTCACAGTAGAATTTAATATTTTATTCTTAGTTGTTCTTTACAGTTTTGTGTGCCAAACATTATGTTTTCCAGGGATGCGTGAACTTTATGTATTATTCTTATGTCCGGGCCTTTGGCCCATAACCTCACACTATCGCCAAAACAAATAACATGTTATATTCCATAGCAATTACTTAAACCGAAATTAGACATGTGAGAGCAAACAGGCACATAATCCCAATCACCGCATGTAGCAAACAAGGCAAGTAAACTAACTAACCACACCAACAAGCATTCACAAAACATATGTAAAAGACTTGTAATGTCACCTCGAAAAGTTGATTATGACTTCTCCTCGAGCCCGACTCCCCTGCTCCGGAGGTATTACCCGTGCCTGAATACCGGCACATACAATAATCACTAAACAGTTTAAAACGTAAAATCGTGCATGCATGCTTATCGTATACTCAATCCGAGTAATCCCCGACCCTAACTATCCGATTAAGAAATCTTTGATTCCAAGATCATAAACAGGTTCTCGGTCCTAAGGCCAAGTCCATACTAACCAATTACGAAATTGGGCTTCAAGCTAGTTCCTTAAAGTCCAAAACTTATTTAATTGTTATTAGGCCTTAAGTCCATATCTTTAAGTCCATAAAAACATTCTAAGCTTTATAATTATATTATTGGGCCTGGGCCTGGTTTCCCTAAACATCATTCTAAAGTTGTTCCCGAGCCCAAGAGTTGATCGGCCTAAAATTCTATCCGTGTCGGTAAGTCTTTCGGCCACACTCTCTAACTCCCCACTCTCGATAATCCACTAATCTCATATAGAAAAAAAAGTATATACACCAGATAAATCCATTAAAACATAAACAAATGAAACCGAGATTAAACCGGGAATAAATACCGTTTAGTAGTCGAAGAACAAAAGATATATCCCGCCGGACAGAACACGAACCTTCGCCGAAAAATTTCCCGAGCCTCACCGGATTCCGGTCAGCTTCGCCGGAAAAGACAAGGCCAAGAAAAACAAGCCTCAGCAGCACTACTACCACAATCGATCTGCCACCATCCAACAATCATCCAATTCACAACAAAACGACCACCAGCAACAACACAAATTTAAGAAATTGTGGTATAGAATCCTTATCAGAATAAGAACAAGTGGGTCGTCACTGCCCACTGTCCACAGCTCCAAGACGAGTCCAAAAGGCGGACGAGTCACGTGACTGCAAGCTCTACCACTGGAAATCAGAACCACTAGCAACATACCGCCATCAAACACATCGCCATCCCGTGTTGTCAATTCCAAAATCCGACCATAGCAACCCCCACGCATATGCCGAGCCCACCACCCAACAATTACCGGCCACCAACAAGCGCACACATACCGACATCGATGAACCACTAACAATTTAAAGAGACGAGTGGAGGAAGAAGAAAAAATGGGCGGCAAGGCTTACCAGCACGGCGACGACGCGGTGGCGGCAACAACTCTCGCAGGCCTCCTCGTCACAGCCGCGGACGGCGATGGCGGCGTACACCCGAACTCGATCCTCGAGTTCTCCGCCCAGTCCTCACCTGGCGTCCCAACCCAGCCTCGGTGCAGCAGCGACGACAAGTGAAGGAGAGGTGATCGTCGACGAGAGAGGAAGAAGACGGTGTTGGTGTCGGCGAGAGCGAAAGGGAAGGAGTGAGGAGTTTCGGGAATGGAATTGAGGGGAGAAGAAAAGGAAGAGATGAGAAAAGAAAGAGGAGGAGGTTGTGGGGTTGATGACCGTTGGCATCATGATGGAGGGGAGCAGATCGTGGAGACAAGAGCCGTTGGCAGCGGTGGAAAAAAAAAACAGGAAGAGAAGGGAAAAAGGAAAAGAAGAAGAGAAGGGAAAAAGGAAAAGAAGAAGAAAGGGGCACCTAGGGCTTGACGGCCAAGGCGACGACATGTCGTTTGGCTTGGCTTGGTCAACCCGCCGAGGTTGACCTTTAGGTCTCCTTTTTTTTTTCACACCCAATACGACGTAGTTTTATCTAAAACTACGATAAACCTCGTGTTTCACCCCGAAGCGCATTTTATATCCGATGAAACTGGAACACGACATATTCCCCACTTAAAATTAATAACTCCAAGGAAAATAAATTTTATTTTCGACACCAGAATCTAATTTTTTTTAAATTTAGGATACAAAAAATCGGGGCGTTATAATTAGATCACAACTAGAGAAAACTCCATATGAGCTTTGGCCTGATAGAAAACCAAACGTTAGCTACTTTATGGCTTTTAGATCAAAGTGCTTTATACTAAATACCAAGGACTCCTTAGGTAAGTTCGATGCTAAATCTGATGATGGTGTGTTTCTTGGATACTCAACTAGGAGTAAAGCATATAGGGCCTATATTAAAAAAACTCTTATAGTTGAGGAATTAATACATATTGTATTTGATGAACTTGTAAGTTTAGTGTTGATGATGAGAATGTGCTTAGTCAGGATAAACAACCAGGAGATATCCATGTCGATATCCCTGAAAAATCTGTTGAGATTGAAAGCGAGGAAGAAGTGCCAATTGCAAGTGCAATTCAAAATGAACCCCTTTCACAATCTACACCATCTGTTGTTCATGACGTTTCGGCATTGAAAGTGCCAAAAGGACTTTCAACCAGTGATATTATTTAAGATCCATCTAAGGGAGTAACTACAAGAGCCTCCCTACTTAATCTGAATTCTCATCAGGCCTTTCTGTCACAAATTGAGCCCAAAAACATAAATGATGCCAATAATGATGAAAATTGGGTGATGGCAATGCAAGATGAACTCAGCCAATTTGAGAAAAGTGATGTTTGGGAATTAGTTCCTAGACCCACCAATTACCCAATAATTGGAAGCAAATGGGTATTTAGGAACAAATTGGATGAGGCTGGAAATGTGACAAGGAACAAAGCTAGGCTTGTCGCACAAGGCTACAACCAGGAAGAAGGAATTGACTTTTATGAGACTTTTGCACCCGTTGCTCGCCTAGAGTCCATTCAGATGCTACTTGCATATGCATCCTATAAGTCCTTCAAACTCTACCAAAAGGATGTGAAAAGTGCCTTTCTGAATGGTGTAATCATGGAAGAGGTGTATGTGGAGCAACCTCCCAGATTTGAGGATTATGAGCATCCAAAACATGTCTATACGCTTAAAAAGGCTCTATATGGACTCAAACAAGCTCCAAGAGCATGGTATGACAGGTTAAGTACATTTCTTCTCTCTCAAAACTTTGTTAGAGGTAAAGTTGATTCCACACTCTTTGTGAAACACCAAAAGAATGACTTAATTACTGTGCAAATCTATGTTGATGATATATTATTTGGTGCTACTAATGATGCTCTATGTCAAGATTTTGAAAAACTAATGCATAGTGAATTCGAGATGAGCATGATGGGGGAACTAAACTTCTTTCTTGGATTCCAAATCAAACAATATGATGATGGCATCTTCATTGGTCAAACTAAATATACAAAGGAGCTACTCAAATGGTTTGGCATGTCAGATGCCAAAGTGAGCCCAACTCTTATGAGCACAACAACAAAACTTGATAAAGATGAATCCGGTAAAGATGTAGACATTAAGAAATATAGAGCTTGTAGATATATTCACTAAACCCTTGAAGGAAGAACAATTTGCAAAAATTCAGTTGGAGCTAGGTATGTGTAATGCACCTTAAATTCAAAGACATCCAGGTATGTTTTCTGATTATTCTAAGCATAAAACATGCATTCAAAAAACACACATATCACTTAGAAAATCTGAGCTATGATGAGCCTAAAAAGGATGGGCTAGATGTCTACACAAAGTGGGTCAATGGTCAGAAAAGGAATCTGGATGATTTGGCATCTGTGAGACCATTATGCAATAGCTGTGAGTAAAGAAATAAAATAATGTTCACGGGTCTGACATTGTGCAAGTGGGTGAAAAGTAGCTACAGTGTTACATTGGACAGTGAGCTAAATTGTCGGGGAGACAATCGTTACCTAATAGGCTATATGGTTGAGTGTTATAAGTGCTATAAATCTCTTTTCTACCCGTTGGATAAAAATGGTAACCAAACTCCACTACATAACCTCCATCCCTATCCAACCTTCATTCCACACCAAAATTTCAGCCATTATCACCTCAATCAATTCTCTGATTTTTCGGTTACTAGATATGGGAAGAGCAACGATTTCCTCCAAACCCTTAACCACCGAGAATCTTATATCTCCTACCTCTCTAAAGAATTCCTCTGCCCAAGTTACTAGAAACTCAAAGCCCCCACCATCAACTCCATCCACAAAACCTCCAAATACTCTACCAAAACCTCCTAAAAAGCGAAAACACTCCTCTTCAAAGATGTCTTCCACACCTTCAAACCCACCTGAACCAATCACTGACCAAGAGGCTGCAAAAACTCTTGCAAACATTGCAGCCTCCACAGATGAGTTCCTATCCCAGATTCGAATTCCTCCACACCATACTGATCCTATTGAGCAGACAAAAATCTGTTCTTTGAAAAAGGAAATCAATGATTGATCACTTTGTGAAGGAACTCGATCTTGAGAAGCAGGCCAAGGTACTTGTGCTTGTTCAAAAACAACCCTCACTCATTGACCATCCTCCTGCTGACAATCCATCTATTACCCAGAATATCTTTGAGGTTCCTCCTAACCCTACTCCTAAAAATCAACCCGAGAACCCTAGGAACTCCTCTGGGAAAACCCTCTCAGAAGATGACACTCCTATAGCCTAGAAATATCCATCCAAAAGAGCCAAAACCACTGCTACTAAGAAGTCTACTCGACCGGAGAAGCTTATGGAATCTGCAATGCCAAAGCGGACGCTAGGGGACAGCACCCGGATACAAAGGTTGAAGACACCTGCATCTAGAAAGGGAAAAGAAAAAGTGGTTTATGAGGTTGCTGAATCAGAGGAAGATGATGAGGATGACGATGAAGTGATTCCTGATGTAACCCCTGAGGGAGTAACCGGGGATACACCTCTTGTGCCTGAGGGTGATGAAGAAGGATCTGAGAGTGAAGAATGCTACGAGCCCTCGGTCAAGCATGTCAACAAGTCAGGGAAACTCTCCAGGTCCAAAAAGCAGGTTAGGAAGATTGTTGATGATGATGAGGAAGAGAAGGATCCCACTGGAATTGTGGGCAGTGCTTTCGAATTTCAGAAATCTGTTTTTGTCCACTTTGAGGATTTGATTGGGTCTGCTGTTGTGGAAACAGTAGAGCCGGCTCAACTCACCATACTTGCCACTCTTCAAGTATCTTCTTATGAATCCATGGTTCAGGATTTCCACACAAATATGTTACCTAAGCATGAAGATATTGGTAACGTTATTGGTCTTCAAAGCACGATTTGTGGGATCTCTGTCTTTGTTAATGCCAAATTGATTAAGAAGTTGTTGCATTTGAAGAAAGGGTCTGTTAGGTACTATAACACTACCTCTGGAAATCTTGTTAATGTGCCCAACACACCTAGTGTTTCTGAGTAGAGGAAGTTGTTATTTGGGCAGTCCACCAAGAAGGGTTCCTATCAGGATCTCTATCCCGAGCATAGGTTGGTTCTTTATTTTATCACAAGAGTCTTAATTCCTCGTGGAGGACACCAGACCTTGCTCAAGACTTATGACATGTGGCTTCTGGGTTGTGTGCTGACAAATAGTCCTATTGACTATGGGTACATCATCTTTTACCATCTTTGTCTCTCTACTGCTCGACCTTATGGAAGCCTCATCACCCTGATTACTCGTCACTTTGGTGTGATTCCCACCAAAGCGTATCATCCAGTACTTGGTGATTCCATCTGCACTGCTACTCTTAGCAAAATGCGGCTCAAAAGGAACAAACATGGGGTATTTTATGTGGTCCAGCCAAGCACTTCTAAGGATGCCCGTATTGAGGCTTTGACTGAGGAGATAAAGGATGTGAAGGAAGAGCTGTATGAGCTTAAAGGTCTGATGAAGAAAATTATGGAAATGGGAAAAGCTCAACTAGATCTGTTGGTTGCCGAGAATGCGGTTGAGACAACTGATGATGGTAGTGATGACGTTGAGTCTTCTGATTCCTCGTCTGGCCAGAAATCTGCCAGTGTTTGACCTCTCATTGCTATCCAGATCTGATGCTCATTTAGGATCATGCATGTTTTATTATGCTTGTTTATCTGTTTCCTGTACTTTGCTAGTTGTTGTGGCATATTCGGTGCCAATATGTCTTTCTGTTGTTGTCTACTTGGTTCTTGACTGGTTCTGTCTATTGTCTGCTGCTGTTGTTTCTGTTGTGGCATTCTCGGTGCCAATCTGTCCACCCTAGTTGTGCTTTTTGTGATGCCAAAAGGGGGAGAGATTAGGCTGAGGGAGAGATTTAGTTTCGGGAGCATATGGATCTGTGTTTTTCGACATGCTCATTCTCTTTTAATATAATGTGGCTTTATAAATTTTATGTCTTCATTTTATTTTTCTGCTTCTTATGCTCTAAACGCTTGAAAGATGGACAAATTGAAAAAATATTTGATCTAGGGGGAGCATATGTTGAGGGGGAGCTTAGAATACACAAAATTCACATCTCCACATTGTTTAAGGTTTGTCATCATCAAAAAGGGGGAGAATGTGAATCGGTTGATGATTAGGAAGTTGCTTAGGCCTAATTAAGTATGATTATTAACGGATTAAAGCCTTTTTTCATCCTTGTGTTAGACCATAAAGTTGAAAGTCATCCTTGTATTGGTTTTGGTCTATTTTCATCCCTCTGTCCATGGATTTTGGCTTGTTTTCATCCCTCTAAATAGGCCAAAAAGGCGAACACAAAGATGAAAATAAGACAAAATTCACAAAGAGAGGGATGAAAACAAGCCAAAATCTAATAGAGGGATGACTTCCAACTTTGAGGTCTAATACAAGGATGAAAAAACACTTTATTCCGATTATTAACATAAGATATGGATTAAATTGTGACATTGATTATAATATAATAATATGCCTTTAAATACAGTTTAGTAACTACGTTTTGATTATGACAAACCTATACAAACCTATGTATAGTGTCTTGTGCTTCTAACCATGATTTGCAGTTCACACAAGTGCCCCATCCGTGATCAACTCCTTGGAAGAAGAAGTGAGTGGGATTGGAGAGTGTGTTAGTGCACATAAGCTGTCGCTTTCATCAAAAGACATCCATGTGACTTGATTTGTTTAATCCCTATGGGGATTGGTCAAAGGAACCTAGTACACTACCATTTGTGGAATCTGAATCAATGAAAAGGCTACCTTAAACAAATCAAATGTCAGCTGAATTCAAACTTCCTAGGACTATGCTAAACAATGATATCAATGACAAAAAGCTGCTGACAGCTGGATCTCATGCCAAAGTGAGAGGGACAACAGGCAAAGTGAACGTTAACATTCTGGCACCTCGGAAGAAAAACCAGCTGGATGGAAAGGGACATGTAACGGATCTTTTGAAATAACCACCATCCAACTTGCCTATATAATGAGATGCTGATTCAAGGAGAACCTCAGAGCTGCTAAACCGAGATTCTGAATTCAAGCAAAGTTAGTGCACTTGCAGTTCTCAAAAGTCAAGCAAAAGAGAGAGAGACAAACACTTTTCCTAGTTCATTGTGAGACAATATTTGAAGGGAAAAGTTGTTGTACTTAGTTATAGCTTCTGTATCAAAGGGTTTTCTGTAAGACAAAGCTAGGGAAAGCTTTGTAGTGAGTGTGTAAGGTTTGAGTTGAGCCTAAGGGAAAAAATTGCATTTTAGGTTAGTGGTTGAACCCTTGAAAAATCATAATAAGAGTTTGTTTGAAATCTCAAGGGGGGATCCTTGAGTAGTGGAGATAGTCCTGTGTGGCGAACCACTATAAATCCTGTGTCATATTTTCTCTAACCCTTCCTCATTGCATTTTGATTAGTGTGTTTATTAGTGGTCATAAACACAATTTCAGAGAGAAAAACAGTCTGGCATCTGAAACGCCAAATTAGGTTTTAAACAGCAAGAATGGACTCACAGGAATCAATTTAATGTAGGATTCCTATTCTTGATCTTCACTCTCTAGGCTTTAGTTTTTGTTGTTGATATTTTTCTTTACATATAAGTGGTAAAAATTATTATGTATTAACTTGCTTCATTATTTTTTCCTCAAATTAAATAATATGCAATTTTCCCACGGATCACTATTAAAAATAAACTCTTCTTCACATATATATAAAACCAAATCTTAAACCCAATTTTTTACCCATATCGTTGGCACAAACAACCAAAGTCGCCCTGTATGTCCAAATTGGATACACCAATATTCCCAGGTAGGCTGCTGACCCATCAGCCTTTTCGATTTTTCAAATTCTTTAAAAATTTGATTTTGTTTAGACGACAAAAAAACAATGAATTCTAACTCTTAACTTGCCGGATATTGTTGTTGCATATAAAATTTCTTGTGTTTTGGTTTTTTCTTTTTATCATTATACCTTTGTGTTACTATTGCATTTGAATTCTCAATCTTGAATTCAATTTGTTAATATTTATCCAAATTAAATTATTAAATTTTGTAAGAAAAAATTAGTAATTTTATTTTAATTTTATACATAATATAATTTATTATATTATTTTTTTACATGTGTTGTATGAGGCAGAGGAAATTTACGACCTCATCTGTGAGCTGGCATTAAACTATGAGCTACATTTCCTAATAAATTAACTTTGTCTCAAATCTTCCAAGACTTTCAATTCAAAACATAGTTTTTTTTTTATATATATCGTTAGAAGATATTACAAATCTTTCTTGTGCCCAATATTATCTTATTTATTTATTTACATGTATATATAGTCAAGGGGGCAGAAATGTTGTAAAGAGAAAAATTGTATTGAGGTTAAATTTTCATGAGTTTAAAAATTCAAGATACCCTTGCCCAGAATAGAAAGTTGATATAATACTAAGATTTATTATGATAGAGGACAATTATATACATCATCCAAACAATCCGAGTGATTAAGTCTCGATTAATTTAGTTTAAGAATGGCCTGAATCAAATCAAGCACTTAATCTGATCAATTACGTCTGAAATAGCCTGCATCAAATCTAGCAAGTGTGGTATGCCGTATGCGTATGGTCCCTCCCCTACATTGTTTGCGCCTATACATTGAAAGGCGGACTCACTAACAGCCCGATTGGTATGCGGGAATTGAATTCAATTCTTGGAATTGAAATCAATTCCCTATAAGTTATCCTGTAAATTTGATACGATTGTAGTTGTTTTTTCTTATCTAGCTAAGCCAAAAAACTTGTTTAGTCTTTTGGAATTTATGAACAAGTTGCAGGACGTTCGTACTCATATCAGTAGCTCTGAACCAACATCTCCTTTTTTTTAGAAGAAAATTTAGGTGGAAGGGGTTGCTGGCTCCCCTAGTCTAGAGCGAGGACAAACTACTAGGCTCAGCAGCTTATAGTGGTATTTACAGATTACCTACTAAGAAAAATGGTAGGCCGGGTTAGAACTCTCAATCTATGGGAGTGCATGCTTAGTGAACCTCTGTTAGCAGTATGACAAGTTGTTGGTGTTTTGTACAGTAAGGTTTGGCGTCACTTTTGCATTCAAAGAAATATAAAATATATTGAAGGATAAACCCCTGCAAATTGTGTGATTATTTAATGTAATGTTTATTTTATTTGGTTGTGTTATCTTGATCATCCTAGGGAGGCTAAATGTTGAGCTAACAAAGGGTGTGTGTAATCAAGTAAGTCAAGACCTGATATGTTTGCGAGTTGCAACAGCAAGTTGCTTGCAACTTGTACACCATGGGCCTATATATGTGAATGTTGTAATCTGAATTCAATGAAGGAAAAACGTGTGTTTTTCACTTGAATGTGTGTTCTCTGACTTGTTCACTAAGTGATCGAAATAAAAGATTAAGAGATTAGAGAGAAAATTAATGAAACAGTAACCTTCAAAGTCAGCTTGTTCATTCTGCAGATTTCTGGAATTTTTCCAGAAAACCAACATTTGGTAGCGGAGCCCTCTTCTTTCGGGACCCTACAGTTTCCACAAATGGTTTCCACAAATCTTGAAATGGTTTCCACAGAGCAGGTTCTTTCTTTACGGGTCTTGTCCTTTTGATTTGTTAGAGATCAAGAAGATAGTTTCTGATTGGGAGATCATTGCAAGGTTGAGGGAGGTTCTTCAATGTTCTGATTTTGACACAATGACAACAAAGATGCTGTGCCAGAAGCTGGAAGAGGAGTTCGACTTGGATTTGTCGGACAGAAAATCGTTTATCATAAGTTAGGTGATTCTGTTCCTTGAAAGTGATGAGCTTGGGAACAATGAAAATGAAGAAATTGGGGAGGTTGAAGTTGCTGAATCAGAGATAGCAAATGGCTCTGATTTCGCTGCAAATAATAGAAATGAAGGTTTGATTGGTAAGAGTTATGAACTTACTAAAAATGATGAATGTTTGGATAATTTTGGAATAATTGATGAAGTGATTATGCATTATGAGACGCTTACTGTTTTTAGTCTTGGAAATGTTACTGAATCTGTGAAAAGTGAAGACTCATATTTTGTTATTCGTGAGAATTTGTGTTTAGAGTTCAAAGATTTCTCCAATTGCAAATTAATTGAAGTTGAGAATGAAAATGGTAGTTCAAAATCAAAAACACATGAAACAGAGAATGTTGTTGTGATTGAATGCACTGATGATGGAGAAAAAGAAAAAGTTGAGGTTATTTTTAAAGATGATAATATGTGCTTAGATTGTGAACTGGTGGAAGTAAAAAGAGTGGATAGATTGGCAATTGCAGAAGATGCAGACGATGAATTTGCAAAAGTGGGAAAAGTTAAAAGAAGGAAGTTGCAAATTTTTGGGAACAGCTTGATCAAGAGAAGTAAACTTGACCGTGGCAGGAATAATTTCGGTCAGGATGTGATCAGATGGAGGATGGAGATGATGCAGTCAAAATCTGCTATATTTTTATTCCATAATAAATATGCAGACAAAGCTTTGAAGAATTCAAGATGAAGGCATGCTACTGAGATATGGAGATAATTGAAGATAATAATAATAGGATCAAACGGGAGTGTTGAATATGAGTTTGTGATCCTGTTATTATGAAGGTTAACTAGAAGTGTTATTATGTGCGTTACCTACTCCCATGTATTTTTGTAACACATGCAAAATATGTATGTATTAAATTATATATCATTGGTTAGTGGGTGAATGGTTAGAGTAGAAGTCTAGAGTGTTCTGAAAATAAAATGGTCTTTGTGATAAGAAAGAGTGTAGTGTGTCAGTGTTTGTGAACACTAAATCCTTCTATAAATAAGTATCTAAGTGTGTTGTGCTTTTTGTGTTAGAAGAGAAGAACAAACGTTGAGTGTATGGAGTTGTCTTCTCCAGGAGTATGTATCTTCGTCAAATTCTGTTTTGTGAGAAAGTTTAGTATCTTTAACCGATCTCTCCTACCATTTAGCATCTTTGAAATCATGTCCAAAATATCTTTTATTCATTAAAATCAGGTCCAAAAATATAAAAAACCAACAATATGGTTAGAGTAGAAGTCTAGAGTGTTCTGAAAATAAAATGGTGTCTGTGATAATGAAGAGTGTAGTGTGTCAGTGTTTGTGAACACTAAATCCTTCTATAAATAAGTATCTAAGTGTGTTGTGTAATCTGTGTTAGAAGAGAAGAACAAAACGTTGAGTGCATGGAGTTGTCTTCTCCAGGAGTATGTATCTTCGTCAAATTCTATTTTGTGAGAAAGTTTAATATCTTTAACCGATCTCTCCTACCATTTAGCATCTTTGAAATCATGTCCAAAATATCTTTTATTCATTAAAATCAGGTCCAAAAATATAAAAAACTAACAATTGGTAGCGGAGCAAGTTCTCTCTTTCAGGCCTTGAAACCTCACCAAATCAACCCAAACACCTTCTAAACACTAAGCCACAAAATGAGTACCCAACCAGCAAACAAAACCACCACATCTTTACCTTTACCACCAATCTTTGATGGAGAAAACTACAACTATTGGGCTATAAGAGTGAAATCTTTCTTTGTAGCCAATGGTTTGTGGTTTCTAATTGAAGAAGGATTTACAGAAGATGAAGATATTGTTAATATGTTTGTGAATCAGTTGAAAGCATATAATGAAAAATTGCAGAAACACAATACTGCAATTTCATTTATGTTTTCTCTGGTTTCAGAGGAGATTTTCCCCTTGATTGTTGGATCCTCAATAGCCAAAGAAGCATGGAAGATCCTTGAGAAACAGTTCAGAGGTTCTACAGAAACAAGGCAATTCAGAATGCAATCATTGAGAAGGGATTTCGAAATGTTGAAGATGGCAGATTCTGAAACAGTTAGAGAATATGCCTTTAAAAACAAGATCAAGTTGTATGGAGAAGCAATTCCAGAAGTTAGAGTTGTGGAGAAGATCCTGAATACAGTAACTGAGAGGTATGAACCTAAAGTTTCTGGTATTGAAGAATCAAATGATATCTCACAGATGACAGTTCCTGAGCTTGTTGGAAAACTTGAAGCATATGAGCAAAGGCACTTGAGGAGAACAGAAGCTGGGATAGAGTCAGCCTTCCAAGCTAAGCAGAAAAATGTCAACAACAAATCTGAAACCAAGCAAAAACCAGAAAAGAGTACAAACAAACACTAGAAGGAGGCATCAAGTTCTCAAATTGTTTTTCCACCTTGTAAATTCTGTGGAAAAACAAACCATTTGGAGTAAAGGTGTTGGAAGACTAAGAAGTGCAATTTCTATCAAAAGCTTGGACACATAGAATGATACTGTAGGGCTAGACAGAATGGTGAAAATAAAATCCAACAACAGGTGCAGGAACAATCACAGGCAAGACAACAGGCTAAGCTTGTTGAAAACAATCAGGAAGAGTTCATGTTCATGGTAAGTGAGACTTCTGGAAAGCAAGAAGATGGTGTATGGTACATTGACAATGGCTGCACTAGTCACATGACTGGAAATACAAAATGGTTCTTGGATTTGGATAAGTCAGTCTGTATGGAAGTCAAAACTGTTGATGGTGCCATTCTCAAATCCACGGGAAAAGGTATTGTCTATATGAACTGTAATGGAGTTAGCAAATTCATTAAAGATGTTTTGCTGGATTGAAGCACAATCTCTTGAGTGTGATAGAAATGACTAAGAAGGGAAATTCAGTAATTTTTGAAGATGATTGTTGTGTGATCTCTGTGAAAGGCAAGCTTGTTTACAAAATAAAGATGATGAACAATGCATTTCCTATGAACTTGAGCATGCATAATGAGATGATGAATAAATGTGAAGTTGATGAAAGTAGCTTGTGGCATAGAAGATATGGCCATGCTAGCTTGTATTGTTTGAAACTTGCTACACAGAAAGAGTATGTTAGGGACTTGCCAACAATACAAGTTCCTGGACAAATTTGTGAGCCCTGCCAATTGGGAAAGATGCATAGAGTGTCTTTTCCGGTTGCGACAGAAGGAAAAGCCTCAGAGAAGCTCGAGCTGGTGCACACTGATCTTTGTGGTCCAATGCACACACCATCTTTGAGTGGTAATCTCTATTTCATGTTGTTTATTGATGATCTGACTCGGATCACATGGATTTATCTCTTGAAAAACAAGATGGCAACTATGGAAGTGTTTAAGAAACTCAAGAGCATGGCAAAAACTCAAAGCAATTGCAGAATAAAGAAGTTGAGATCAGATAGAGGGGGAGAATACATGTCAAGGATGTTTGAAGATTTTTACAACTCAAATGGAATTGTTCATTAATTGACTGTACCATACTCTCCACAATAGAACGGAGTCGTAGAGAGGAAGAATAGGACAGTGATGGAGATGGCAAGGAGCATGCTTGCAGAGAAGAAGCTACCTCAGAGTTTCTAGGCAGAAGCAACTTATACGGCTATTTATCTCATCAATAGGCTTCCAACAAAGTCAGTTGATGGGATGACTCCTATAGAAGCTTGGTTTGGACAGAAACCAACTGTGAAGCATTTGAAAGTGTTCGGTTCTCTTTGCTATGTTCATGTTCCTGAAGAAAAGAGAAAGAAGCTCGACTTCAAAGCTGAAAAGGGCATACTATTGGGATATAGTAGTCAATCCAAAGGCTACAGGGTGTTCATGGTTGACAATGAGAAGGTGGTGACAACAAGAGATGTCAAAGTGGATGAAGAAGCTTACTGGGATTGGAAAGAGGAGAAAGTTCAGTATCTTTAACCGATCTCTCCTACCATTTAGCATCTTTGAAATCATGCCCAAAAGTATCTCATTAAAATCAAGTCCAAAAATATAAAAAACCAACAATATTGATGATTTGATTATAGTTTCTCTCTATGTTGATGGCATGCTTGTAACAGGAGTGGAACATGCTCAGATTGCTAAGTTTAAAGTGGAGATGGAGAAGGAGTTTGAAATATCAGATTTGGGGTTAATGCAATACTTCCTTGGTATGGAGGTGATGCAATGCGATGAAGGTACCTTGATTTCTCAGAAAAGAGATGCAGAATCTATTCTGAAAAAGTTCAAAATGGACTCCTGCAAAGCAGTGGCAACTCCATTGATGCAAAACATCAAGCTGGCAAAGAATGCAGATGAAGAAGATGTTGAAAATGAGATGTTCAGAAGTTATGTTGGGAGTTTGTTGTACCTTACAGCAACTTGTCCTGATCTATTGTTTGCAACTAACTTATTATCTAGGTTCCTTAATGCACCTAAAAAGAGCCATGCAGCAGTAATGAAGAGAGTTAATGCACCTAAAAAGAGCCATGCAGCAGTAATGAAGAGAGTGCTTAGGTATGTCAAGGGCACTACCGATCTTGGATTATACTACAGCTCACTAGAAGATGCAAAATTGAAGGTGTATAGTGACAGTGATTGGGCTGGAAGTATAAATGACATGAAAAGTACTACTGGTTATGTGTTCTTGTTTGTCTCAAATGCATTTGCTTGGTGTTCTAAGAAGCAAAGTGTAGTTGCTCAATCCACAGCTGAGGCAGAGTACCTTCCTGCTGCTTCAACTATGAATCAAGTTGTTTGGTTCAGGAAGATTATGTTGGATTTGAAGATGGAGCAAGAGGAACCTATGGAGCTATTCTGTGATAATCAGTCTGCAATTGCTATGATTAAGAACCCAATTGATCATGGCAGGACAAGGCATTTCAAGATAAAATTTCATGTGATCAGGGAAGCTGAAAGTGAAGGCGAAGTTCAGGTCTTGTTTTGCAGCTCTGAAGAACAGCTTGCAGACCTATTCACTAAGCCTCTACCTAAGAACAGGTTCGAGCAGTTAAAAAGGCTGATGAATTTGAAGAGCAGCTTGGTCAAGGGGGAGTGTTAGTAGTATGACAAGCTCCTGGTGTTTTGTGCAGTAAGGTTTGGCGCCACTTTTGCATTCAAAGAAATATAAAATAAATTGAAGGATAAACCCCTGCAAATTGTATGATTGTTTAATGTAATGTTTATTTTATTTGGTTGTGTTATCTTGATCATCCTAGGGAGGCTAAATATTGAGCTAACCAAGGGTGTACTCAAGTAAGTTAAGACTTGATGTGTTTGCAAGTTGCAGCAGCAAGTTGCTTGCAACTTGCACACCATTGGCCTATATATGTGAATGTTGTAATCTGAATTCAATCAAGGAAAAACGTGTGTTTTTCACTTCAATATGTGTTCTCTGACTTGTTCACTAAGTGATCAAAACAAAAGATTAAGAGATTAGAGAAAAAATTAATGGAACAGTAACCTTCAAAGTCAGCTTGTTTCTGTAGATTTTTTAAAATTTTCCAAAAACCAACAACCTCAACCGACTGAGGCAGCAACAATAGCATCCGTGTGAGCCACTTCTTTGGACATTGAAAACTGGACTAGTGTAGTATTCTTGTGCTTCTACGAGGACAAGGGAGATGGGTAACAAGCATAGAAAACGAAGAATACAAAGTCAAGAATGGTGTAACCACAGCTTGTGCTTCTATTTGCGGTGGCTCTTCCCTCCTTCATTGCCATTTTTCTCTTCATTCTTGTGCACCATTGGCTGCACAACAATGCAATCCAAGTTACTTGCTCTTCCAGTTATTTCCAAAGGTTTTCAGTTGCTCACAAAGATGTTGGTTTACCTCAAATTTGGCCCAGGTCTGACCAGACGGCCCTAAATCCCCCACATCTCAGGTATCACTTGGAAAATAACTTATCCGAGTTTAGTTTTGATATTAAGTTGACTTATTAGTATCTTCCGAAGTTAGGTTGTAGTGGAGCATTTCTTGATTTTGTCTATGGCATTGGCCGTTGCAGGCATAGGCTTGTCTTTTTCTCTGTACGGCTCCAAAATGTCCAAGTTCGCAAGCAGTTGGTTGATTTGTTTGGGAATCATAGTGAAATGGACATATTTGATGGGGAGTTCAACATTCTCCGGCGAAGAAGGTTTTAAGAATAGCAAGTGTATTGCCTCCATGTGAAAGATTATGAGGTGAACACTGCTAGATTGAGTGATTCCATCCACTGTGGTTGCGTTCCTGTCATAATTTCCAATTATTACGACTTTCCATTTGCTAATGTCTTGGACTGGAGCAAGTTCTCTGTCATCATCAACCAACGAGACATTGCATTGTTGAGAATGGTATTACTGGGTCCAACAACAAAGGAAATCTACCCGAGTATGTACCATAGTCTTCGCAAAGTAAGAAGGCAGTTTGTATGGCATATGGAACCCGGGAGCTATGATGCCTTTCGTATGACTGTATACCAGTTACGGCTGAGAAGAAGCATCCATCGATTATGCTTGTCATAGTCTACATCTTTTGGACTATATCAGTGCATTATCTTTTTCTGTATTTCCAGAGTCTCCAGGATAAGAAACTTCATCTTCTAGCTATAAAAACAGGGATGAGATGAGATGAGATGACAGCTTTTTTCTGCCCCAAATTTAGGAAGTGGTTCGATCTTCACCTTTATGTTAGTAGGGAAAAGTTTGATTCATCTTTTGGACTATGAAGATGCGGAGAGTTCCAATGTGTCTCAGTGACATTATTGAGCTGCTTTGATTCCTCTCTTCCCCCCAGGTAACTTGGCACCCTGGTCTACTGCTTTTGTATTTGAATGAGAGGTTTTTTTTTTTTCTTTCTTTCTAGTATTTGTTAAATTTTAAATTGGTATTGTTCTTCTTCGTATGAAATAGGCTAAGCTCATTTTATTGGATGGTGAGAAGCCATGGCCTGCTGTCTGGTTTCATCAGCGACAGGACGACATTGGAAGCATCTAGAGCAAGACAGAAAAGAAATGATAGAGTTATTGGTAATGGTGATCTCCAAAGCATTTCTCAATGTCACTATATCATCAAATTCGAGTCCTCTGTGCTAACAAAGACAAAGAGAAAATGCCCAAGCAGTTTATGTAGCTCTTCTGTAGTAGTAATCCCTAATGTCAGCAGAGCGAGGCTCAGCAAAGGCAGCTCTATCCAGATGGTCTAGGCGGGGGTAAAGAAACTGTAGAGGTTATTGAAAGGACCTATTGACTAACCACGACACAATCGAGGATACTGTCATTTGCAATATTGAAATGTACGCTGAGCACATCTCTCTTTGTTCGTTCTTGTGGTGGATGACAATAAAGCTAGGGAGCTAGATCGTCTTCCACATGTTCAGAAGGAATTTAATCGTGAACAGCTTGAATGATCGTAGGCGGCAGTACTGAGCATTCCCACTGTGGCTACAGCTGTACCAAATAACCCCCCCCCAGTAGGGTTTCCAACCTCATCCACTAATCCAGAGGTGTGACAAGAACTGGAAGAGCTGCTGATTCAAGGCCCAAGTTAACCCCACCAATTTTGTTAGTCCCATGACCTGTGGAACTAGCAAGAGCCAATGTCCGTCCAGGCTCATGCTTGTATTCTGCATAGTACTCGGTGATCCAAACGAACGCATAAGCCGTGATGATCCTAACCAATCCACACAAGGCAAAGTCAAACCACGCTGTAGGTGCATGCTCCATATAAAGCAGCCAACGTGTAGACTGCCAACCGATATATGAAAAACACCAAGAGACCATATGTGAGAGCTCACAATGCATCAAAAACAGAGAAGCGGGTGCCTGCATGGTTTATCAAGTTCGGACATAAAAGCTGGGAAAGGTAAAATAACTCTTCAGATAGATATTCAAAGCCAAAAAGACTGAACTGCAGAAAGAAACTAATAGCAAAAGAAAATGAATTAACTTCAAATTCGGAAGATGCATTACGCACTTAGTGTGACAACCGCTAGAGCTATTGTACCAGACTATCCTTCCTGGAGGATTATCATTGGACCCTCCACATGAGACTTCACATTAGAGTCACGAGCACTCCCGATTGAAAATATTCCAGTAGAAGATATAACCAGCTCAATTGAATGAACGACAAGCGGAAACAAAATGAAGCCAGATGGATCTGCAGGAAAAACCAATGTGAAAAGACAATGAATAAAGACAGAAATTATTCCTTGAAAGAAGAATAATATGATCACTTAGAATGCTCCTACTCAGATAATCGGAGCTACAATTGATTTGCTAGATAGCAATATAAAAATCCCTAATTTCTGTTAATTTTACAAGTGGCAATATAAAAAAAAAAAATCCCGAAGATCGCTGGTGGATGCTGCTAGTTTCGCAAATATACATGAGATAAAGAGCCACAGTAAAAGCTAGCAACACCAATGTCTACTTCATCTCTCAAGGCTTCTGTCAAATGATCAATATTTGTAACCTACCATAGCAGGAAAATTCATCTGTTGCACAGACAACATTCAGAGACAATAAGAACAAAATGTCTTTCTTTGTCCAGCTTTTGATTTGCTTGAATTGTATTTTCTTTCTTAATTATTCTACCACGCAAATTTTCATTTGTCACAAGGAGTGCGCGTTATCCGTTGTTGGAGAACATTAACTTGCAATCTCAGTTGATGTTCTGTTCGTTGCAACTAAATTAGGCCTCCATGTTAAACCCGAGAAGATACTTGGTAGAATTACAAAAGCTAACATATCTGATTTGTCGTTGCTTTCTGATGTTTTGCAGTTAAATTTGGAGCATATGGATGCATAATAGACAAAAATAATGATGGGTATTTATATATTCTTGTAATTTGTAATTTTAGACTTAGTTTTATTCTGCTAATTTCAAGTGTATAATGACAATCAAATCAAGGATTTTTGGGTTGAGCTAAATTCAAAGAATCGAACACAGATCACATGACACAAGGTCCGAAAATATAGAATACATCATGACTCAATTGGACATTTGTAAAGGTATATAAGATGAAACAACGGTAATTGATTAAAATCTTAGAACTCCCAATGTAATTCAGCGAGCGCATTTTGGCCATTATATTCTCCGCTACCCGGAGCTTGCCTTGTCTTTGGACTAAACTGAAGGACAACCCATGACATGGGTCGCACTTGGGACTTGCGTACAGATAAACGAACAAAACAACTGAGGGATAAAACTGTATAGATATTAAACTGGTCAACTGCAAGTATGTAGACTATGCACAACGATTCACAGAAAATAAGGCCATCCCCAATAACGCTGATGAAACAATATTATTTGGCTAGATGATTTTATACACACATCATCTTTAGTTTGGGAGGGCAGCGTATTATATGGAGCGTTCAGCAGGGGATGACTGATACGTCCGTCGCCTCAGCTCAGACTGTGGGTTTGGCTGCTGAAGAAAGATTTTTGTGGGATCATTAGGATCAACATATCTGCAAATAAGAAGCCAAGCAAATCTTAAATCAGTAAAGCAAGCGTATACAAAAAGGAGCAATATATATGATCGAATATGTCACTCACGCATGTCTCATCATTTCTTCAACAGGAGTCTGAGCAGCTTGCAAGGGATCCACACGAGGCGCAGTTGCATTGTTAGCTTGCTGATTATATTGATTATATTGCCTCACAGACGCCATCAAGTTGAAGAACAGAGGGACAAAGGTTCCACATCCCCCATCCTTGAACAATATCTTGAATGAATGAGTGGAGTAGAGAGCCCTGTTCTCACTTTCTGGGACTACCTATAGCATTGAACCAAGACATTCACAGTGACCCACAAAGGATAAAATGCTATGATCATTAACCGAGACCCTGTTAACTGTAATACTTACCGGTTCCACGTGACCAGAAATATTGTTGCAGTGGAATATAGGTTGGTTGAATTTTTCACCACGGACATAAAGCTGCACATCCATGCAAATTAACAATTAACAGTGTGCAAGCATCCAAATATAGCCATGGTAAAGAAAAATTAAGATCTTATAAATGAAAAGCATACTGTAACTAAGCAAGGATAGGGACAAGGATTGTTTTTCGCTCGATCGGAAGAGAAAGGATATAATTATTGAGAGCCAATTCCAATAACTAAGAAGGTAGGGACATAATGAGCAATTGCAGAAGGAACTTTAGTCAAAAGAAACAAATGGCGACACCAACTATATGAATTTGAAAACAAAAATGACTAGCAGCAGGCAGAGAAAAAACCACAACGGGTAGTGGTGCTTTGATGTTTGCCGCAAGAATTGAGATAACAAAGCAATGAACAAATGGATGGTATAAGCGACTATTATTCACTTACAAGGGGCATATCAAAAGCAGCGAAGTGTCCAACAGGCTTGTTAGCAACAAAGACCATGCGTATATTTGACAAGTAAATTGTTCCTTTAGCTTTAACATTTCCTCCATGAGTCCTGCCATGAACCATAAAAATCTGTTAGCAATTTGTACAGTAAAAACATAATCTTAATATAGGAAGTCAACTGACTGATTCAGAGAGCATTGATTCCACAGGACGCGACAGACAATCTTAATGATTTTACCCCAAGCAAAAATTCGATGTCAAACAATCCGAAGAAGAGAGCCACTTAACAATTGAAATAGCTACTAGTACTTGTAACTCAGCCAACAGTTGTAGCAATTGGGGACCAAAATCAAGGTCTATAAAGACTAATTGGGAAGCTCCGTCAAGCTAGGGTTAATCCAGCCATGAATCAAAAGCACACAATGCTTTCACCCGATACAAATGGCACGGAACTAAATACTTCAAACCAAGTAAAACCCACAAATAAACGCCAATACTTTTTGTTTTTTCTTTATCCATGTATTTCGATTTGTAAGAACAAAGAAACCCAATTACGAATCAAGAAGATTATCCATTTGCAACCCTTTCACATCTTCTCCAATAACCCAGACCATCGCGGTCGATAATATGGGAAAAGAATAAAAATAATATGGGTAAGAAGATTGAAAACTACAGGAGGAACCATGGGGGGGAAGAGAGGTAAAAGGTTACCCGGGGCCGGGGATCTTGTCGACCTCGAATTCGACGCCGTTTCTGGCCAGAACGAACATCTCGCCCTCGAAAGGAACCGGCAATCCATTTGGGAACAGTTGCGGGTTTAGAGCCATCCTCTCGCCCTGTGTGCAGTGAGTTTTTTTTTTTTTTTTTCTGAGAGAGATTTTTCTTTCTTCGTATGGTTAAAAAGGGGTCGATGGATATATTGAAATTTCTTTCCAGGCTGTTTCTGTTTATTTATAGGTCGCGGTGGTTTTGTGCTTTGGTGTATGCACAAAGGCAACGCAAAAGACCACGCTTATTTTATTAACTAAACCGCGCGGGATCCTGCCACTGCTACTCTCTGGATGCCGCCAGAACCTTTTCTTTTTTGCTTTTGTCATGATAAATACAGTACATGATAGTTCTTAAATGATTCACAAGTTGCTTCAAATAAATAATTTTAATTCTTGGGATATATACTAAATTAAATTTAAAAAATTCTTATATAGCTTGAAGCAATCTGCGAATCTACGGGAAGAAGGCTACAAGGATAAATGTATTTTTATTTAAAAAGCCCTTCTGCGAATATGTTATTTTTGTTAATGATTTAAATATTATTAGGGCTCCTCAAGAAGTCTCCATAACTTTGTTGTCAAACCCGGCTCGGGCCCGAATGGTTGAATCCAGTTAATCGTGACCCGGAGGCAAATCCAGGGTTTTTTACCCTTCCAGGTTATAGTATCTAAAAAACCGGCTGGGTGACTGTGGGTTCTCCGGGTCTTTCGGATTCAGTGACTCGTTTCCAATTTTTATTGGGAATCAAAATTTTCACAATTTTTATCTTGGTTGGACAACTTTTTTATTTGGACCATTTTTTAAAAAATATCTTCACCATTAATTTTAATACCGGTCAGACTCCGTTGAACCTCGATTAGACCTCTAAACCCGCACCCGGCCATTATAATGGATCAACGGCCGGGCTGGGTTTAATAACCTTGATCCAAAGTCATGCATTGTTTAATGAAAGAATTGAGATGAAAGACCTTGGGAAAACAAAACTTTGCACAAGTCTCCAAATCATACATTTAGAGAATATGATTTTTGTCTATAAGACACATTATACCGAAAAGGTGCTGAAAAGATTTTATATAGATAAAGTGTATCCATTAAGTACCCCGATGGTTGTAAGGTCACTTGATCAAATGAAAGATATATTTGCACCTCCAGAAGATATTAAAGAAATTCTTGGTCTGGAAGGACCATATCTCAACCCGACATATCTTTTGATGTCAGTTTATTAGCAATATATAGTTCTGCCCCAACTCGCAGACATTAGAGTTGGATAAAATATATTTTTTGGTATCTTCGAGGTACAATAGATATAGGATTATTTTATTCACGTGGGTTGAAACCCGATAAAATTGGTTATGTAGATGTAGGTTATTTATCTGATCCACATATATACCACAGGTCGTCGGGAGCCTCCCATAATTAAACGGCAGACACGCAAGGCGAGATCTTTCAAGCCCACACATTAGGGCGATTCTGTCTAAAGCCTCTCTAGTGCCCTAGCCTGGATAATCATGGAAGGACCGTAACTAGGATAACAAAGAAGAAGCTTAACATAGCTAATAATAGAGAACTTTCAAGAATAGAGAGAGAATTTTAGAAACTCATAGTTTATTTCACAAGTCAGGGAAACTTTGAAAATCCAAGATATCCCTTCTTACATCTTGAGAACCCTTTTACAGAGGCTGAGGGTCTCTGCCAGCTATACAACTAGTGGGAATACTGGGTCCCAATGACACTGACTTTAAATAAAAGACTGGACAGATAATGACTCAACATTCACGTGGTGTTTCTGACACTATTATTACAACACGTTAAAATACTTTAAACTAGATAAGATTCCTGATAAGCTTTTGAAAAGCTTATTTGTTGATTGGCTCGTGGCTGGGGCTAAGATTGCAATCCTTATCTGAGTCATATGGACTGCCTGGCCAATCGTCACGCATGACATCATCAAGATCAAGACAGCTATCCTCATTCAAATCACGTGCATTATTCAGCGCATCAAATTCTTCTTCTTCCCTGCGAAGTTGGTTGTCATCTTCTTCAATATTCTAGAAGACATTGTCATATGCACAAGAGAATTGGGAATATGGATTTTGTGAGTCTTGGAATCTAGTTGGATCTGAAGGAATTGGTGACAAGGTGTTGGACCTTTTATCTCAATCTGGATTGTAACCATTAAGGACACAGAGGTATTGCCATGCCTCTTTTAACAGTTCTTGAGGAGGTTCTACTGCAGTGTACCTTTTCCATGGAGTGACGACTGGGTGAGGGGTTGGAGGATAACCCTGATAAGGTCGAAATGCTGTGAACTGAATACACAGGCGTGGGCAAAGGTGGTCCTCTGTTTCATCCAAAGCTGATTTGAGCCAGGTTCTCCACTGATGAAGTGGGGCGAACCATTGCAAGAGTGTCCATTGATTTGAACCTTGTTCATCTAAATCTATTAAGTGTTCAAACACGTCTAAGGCTTTTAGACGCAGCGAGGCAATAATTTGTGGTGAACAAACACCAGTTGTACCAAAGCTCATCATCAGAAAAGCTATGGATATGGACAATGCTGACTAGTTTGAACGGATGATCTGGAAAGAACTGGGATGAAAAAGTGTTGGAGAAGTCTGCTCCTTGGTACATCAGGAAATTAGTCAGAAACTGGAACATGACATTTCTGGCACATTGTCGAATGATGAAAACATCAAGTTTCTTCTTTTGAGCCAGGGCAGGGGCATTGTTTCTGGATTCGTAGCCATATCTGAGCAGGAGGCATGGTTTTCTAGTGTTTTTCAATAGAAATTGGAAGAGGAGGAAGCCACAAAGACCAATGGGATGATCTTAACAAGGGAAACTAAATGAATGGATGATTTTTGTGTTGGCCGTAAGAGCATATCCGGTATGAGGTTGTGGTCTCCTTTTATATGCTTCATTGAGAAGTCATATTTGTCAAACCACTGTTTCCATCGGAGGACTTGTTTGTCTGGTTCTCTCTTATTTTTGAAGTCAAGAATCTTTGGAAAAGATGACTTGTCCATTTCCACAATAAAGTGAAAATTTACCAGATAAAATTCAAACTTCTTGATTCCATATTTGACTGCAAGGAGTTCCTTGTGGGTAGAATGGTAATGGAGTTCTACGTTGGAAAAGTTGCCACTTGCATGGCCACAGTAGTGTCTTTTCCCATCAATCTCTTCTAGGAGTACTGCTCCCCAGTACTCATCACTTGCGTCTGTCTGGAGAATTCTGAAGCCATTAGAAGGAATCTTTAGTGCTGGGGGGTCCTGGGCTATCTTCTTTAGTTCCTTGACAGCTGTTGTTTGCTCCGGTCCCCAAGGTGGGGCATTCTTCTTGAGCATCTTGGAAAGTTAGCTGGTGTAGCGTGTAACTTTATGGATAAAGTCACAGACATAATTTACGGTGCCCAAAAATTGCTGAATCTGCTTTTGTGTCAGGTTATCATCTGGAAAGTTGAGCAATTCCTGTGCGATGTGGGGTCCAGGTTGATAATAACCATTCTTGAAGTGCCTGCCCAAAAAATCAATTTCTTCCTGGCCAATAATGATTTTCTTTTCAGAAAGCACAATGTCATAATCTTGAACAATCTTATTGAATTGCGAGAGGAGAAGGAGATGGTCCTCCTTTGTCTTTGAAAAAAGCAGAATATCATCTATGTAGATCAGAGCACTGTGAAGGATGGGCTGAAATATTTTGACCATGGACTTCTGGAAAATGGGTGGTGCTACCTTTAAACCAAACGGCATAACCATCCATTGGTATTGGGCATCTGGGATGCAGAATGCCGTCTTGTAACGATCTTTTGGGTCAATTCCCAATTGCCAAAATCCAACTCTTAAATCAAACTTTGAGAAGACACATGCTTCTTTGAGATGCAATAGCATGGTGTCTATCTTTGGAATGGGAAACTTATCATCTCGAAGGAAATGATTTAGAGGCTTGTAATCAATGACTAACCTCTTTTTCCCTCGTAACTTCTCTTTTTGTTTCTCCACATAAAATGCTTGACAAGCCCACTCAGACTTTGTAGGCTCAATAAGACCTTGTTGCAAGAGTTGTGAACATTCTTCTCTTGCAAGCTGTAAATCTGTAGGTGTCATACCCGGATGAGACGCTTTGATCGGAAGAGTTATAAAAAACTGTTCATTTTTCCAAAGTGGACATGGATGTTTGAACTGAGAATGACTGTCTGCACAGGACAGTAAGAGTTTGTCTCTGAGTTCCTCATAATTTGTTGGAACATCTGTTAATGCAAAGACCTTCTGGAGTGAAGTATAAGGTGTAAAAAGTCTCATGAACTTTAACCCTAGAGAAAGGATTTCAAGGTTTGCTGCCTTTTGGATAATGTCAAATCCAATTAACAGATCTTTTTCTGGAAGGCTGGTACCGAGTACTTTGGACCAAACAGTGCATCCGGGGAAGAATTGTATTCCAACGGGCCTTCGTGTAATCAGAGAAGTTTGGAAAATTTCTCCATTAGCTGCCTGAAAATATTCTTTCTTTTTGTCCCATGCCTCTGGAGGAAGAATCTTTAGATTGGGAAAACTCCTATGTGCACCTGTATCCAAAAATGCAATCACCGTAATTGGTTTGTCATATTTGGAAGGGAGGAGTTGCAATTTGGTGGAAGGAGACTTTGCCTTTGAATGATCCTCAACTTGTTGTGCCTGGAATATTGGGAAATACATGTTATCTTTATTTTCATCATCTTCTGAGAGATCAGACTCTGTAGAAGAGTGATCTGTATGCTCCAGGACAAAAACAGTCGGGAGCCTCCCATAATTAAACGGCAAACACGCAAGGCGAGATCTTTCAAGCCCACACATTAGGGCGATTATGTCTCAAGCCTCTCTAGTGCCCAAGCCTGGATAATCATGGAAGGACCGTAACTAGGATAACAATGAAGAAGCTTAACATAGCTAATAATACAGAACTTTCAAGAATAGAGAGAGAATTTTAGAAACTCATAGTTTATTTAACAAGTCAGGGAAACATGGAAAATCCGAGATATCCCTTCTTACATCTTGAGAACCCTTTTATAGAGGCTGGGGGTCTCTGCCAGCTGTACAACTAGTAAGAATACTGGGTCCCAATGACACTAACTTTAAATAAAGGACTGGACAGATAATGACTTAACATTAACGTGGTGTTTTTGACACCATTATTACAACACGTTAAAATACTTTAAACTAGATAAGATTCCTGATAAGCTTTTGAAAAGCTTATTTGTTGATTGGCTCGTGGCTGGGGCTAAGATTGCAATTCTTATCTGAGTCATATGGACTGTCTGGCCAATCGTCACGCATGACATCATCAAGATCAAGACAGCTATCCTCATTCAAATCACGTGCATTATTCAGCGCATCAAATTCTTCTTCTTCCCTGCGAAGTTGGTTGTCATCTTCTTCAATATTCTAGAAGACATTGTCATATGCACAAGAGATTTGGGAATATGGATTTTGTGAGTCTTGGAATCTGGTTGGATCTGGAGGAATTGGTGACAAGGGAACCATAGCCGTGGTATTGGACCTTTTATCCCAATCTGGATTGTAACCATTAAGGACACAGAGGTATTGCCATGCCTCTTTTAATAGTTCTTGAGGAGGTTCTACTGCAGTGTACCTTTTCCATGGAGTGATGACTGGGTGAGGCGTTGGAGGATAACCCTGATAAGGTCAAAATACTGTGAACAGAACACACAGGCCGTGGGCGAAGGTGGTCCTCTGTTTCATCCAAAGCTGATTTGAGCCAGGTTCTCCACTGATGAAGTGGGACGAACTATTGCAAGAGTGTCCACTGATTTGAACCTTGTTCATCTAAATCCATTTAGTGTTCAAACACGTCTAAGGCTTTTAGACGCTGCGAGGCCATAATTTGTGGTGAACAAACACCAGTTGTACCAAAGCTTATCATAAAAAAGGCTATGGATATGGACAATGCTGACTCGTCTGAACGGATGATCTGAAAAGAACTGGGATGAAAAAGTGTTGGAGAAGTCTGCTCCTTGGTACATCAGGAAATTAGTCAGAAACTGGAACATGACATTTCTGGCATATTGTCGAATGATGAAAACATCAAGTTTCTTCTTTGAGCCAGGGCAGGGGGCATTGTTTCTTGATTCGTAGCCATATCTGACTAGGAGGCTTGGTTTTCTGGTGTTTTCCAATGAAATTGGAAGAGGAGGAAGCCATAAAGACCAATGGGATGATCTTAACAGGGCAAACTAATGAATGGATAATTTTTGTGTTGGCCGTGAGAGCATATCCGGTATGAGGTTGTGGTCTCCTTTTATATGCTTCACTAAGAAGTCATATTTGTCAAACCACTGTTTCCATCGGAGGAGTTGTTTGTCTGGTACTCTCTTATTTTTGAAGTCAAGAATCTTTGGGAAAGATGAGTTGTCCATTTCCACAATAAAAGTGAAAATTTACCAAATAAAATTCAAACTTCTTGATTCCATATTTGACTGCAAGGATGAAACACCCCGACCCGTATCTACCGTACACAGTAAATACGTGCCGGAACTGTAACAACCCAAACCAACGAAGCCCAGCATACAGTGTATACAGTAGATATCCGGGATCAACAGCCCAACATAAAAACAACAACAATAACTCAACCGGCCCAATGGCCCAATAATAGTAAAAACAATGCACAGCAGAAGACTTTAATATCTCACAAACACTGTATGCGACACTGATGCAAACTATGAATCCAAGCCCTGTCCAAGGGATAACGCCCCAGCCTGTCTGGAATGCACCAAACCTGTACCACAAATAACTCATCCTACGGGATGAAAGCCCGCAGGTGAGGGGTGAGTCCGTAGTGCTCACCGATGAAGGAAAGACAATCAATATGCAACTATAATTACTCAAGTCAAAACAGGCACAACAACCAAACCTAAAGACTCGACCCAAAACCGGTCCATGACCAAAAAGACTCAAATAAAACCAATATCCAATTTTATTTTTTTCCGGGCCCCGTCACGGATAAGCTAGCGATCAGACCTGGTTATCAACTTATTCCGGGTGCCAGACCAAATCCAGAGAACCCAGGGATCGACATCCCAAAAATACAAACCCAGGGATAGACATCCCAAAAATAATCACGGGATAGACATCCCAAACATTGACATGCTTATCAGAGTAACCAAGGTCACGGCCACCACGAAACAGTCTTAAACCATCGAGTCGTACCACTACCTATCACGTGACAATTATATTATCGTCGTCAAAATCAAATCACAGGGATCAACATCCGTAACCAAAATACCAGGATAGACATCCCTATCCAAATCAAGGATCGACATCCATATCTTAAATTATTAATTAATCCATTATACTTATTCCAAAAGACACGGAAAATCAACACGGGGATAAACATCCTAAAAACCAACATGGGATAAACATCCCGACAACAATCAAGACCATAGGATTAACATCCCGACACAAACCACAACGAACACAATACTCAACAATGCAATAATCCACAAAACAAAATAACCGAGTAATACAGGCACATATTGAAGGAAATCCATCCTCACCTTGGCCAATTACTCAACTCCGGAGACAATGTCCGGTCCAACGTCGGCTCCTCGGGAAACTGCCCGATATCCGAACCTATACCACAAAACAATATACACTCACATAAATGCACATAATCGGTATGCTATGATGCCAATATTGCGAATTTAACCCATCCCGGTTACATATCTTTTATTATCATCTTTTACCGAAAATATAATACCGTACGTATTTCCGAATATAATTTCGGTACCATACTTTAATTAAAACTCTTTTCAAAATAATTTCATAAAATAATTATAATTCTTCCAAAATTATAATCTCCATAATTTTTCCAGAAAAATAATAACCTATTTATAATTTCCAGAAATTATATACAGTATTTATCTTTTTCTATATATAATAATATTTTCCAACAAAAAATTATAATTACCCTTAATTTAGAAAGTACATATATATATATATATATTCCTCAACCATAATTTCTCAGGAAAAATAACATTTATATAAATTTTAGAGAAAATATTTCCATGGTATATATATTTTTTTCCAATTAGTAATAGTTTTCCAAAACATAATTTAATTATTTATCAAAGTAGAAAATTATAAACCAGATTATGAAATAATAAATATATATATATTGTTTTTTTTAATTAAACGGACTGGGCCATGAATAGTGCCGGCCCAGACCAAGGCAGCAGGCCCGAAGCACAGGCCCACGCCCAGATCCAGCCCATCACACATCCACAGCCCAACCCAGGTCGCAACCCGACCACAGGCATTCGGGTCGAACGCGGGTCGGTCTGCTCACCTTGGGTTGCAGCGGTGGCGACACGGATCGAGGCAGGAGGAAGGAAGGCGAGCACAGCAGCGGCATCGGGCGGCTTGGAGCGGCGCGAGGGCGGCGGAGAAGAGGTGCGGCGTCGCCGGTGTCGTCGTCAGCGGCGCGGAGAAGGAAATCCGCGGGTTCTGCCGACGGGTCAACGGCTCCTGGCGGCGCGTCTCGCAGCAGGGACGGAAGGAGGCGACGGCGTCAAGGTCGCCATGACACGGCGATAGCGATGGCGGCGTCGGTGCGTCGAGAGGCGGCGCAAAACGCCTCCTGGTGAACAGTACCGAGGTGGTTGAAGGTGACTGACTGTTCACCCCATTTTCCGATTTTCTTCCTTTTTTCCTTTTCCTTCTTTTTTTCCTATTTTCTTTCTTTTTCTTTTCTATTTTTTCTCATTTTGCTTCTCTTTTTTTTTTTGGATTTTCAGTTCTTTCTTTTTTTTTCTTCCTTTCTTTTTTTTTAGTTCTGTGTTTGTTTTTTTTTCTTTCTTTTTTTTTCTTTTCTTTTTCTCTCTTTTCTTTTTTTTTCCTCTCTTTTTTTTCTTTTTCCTCTCCTTTTCTATTTTTTTTTTCCTCTTCTCTTCTTCCTCTCCTTCTTCCTCTGCTTTCTTTTTATAGAACGTAATTTACTGTGCCACATGTGATTCATCAATAATGCAGCTTGTCTGCATTATTGAAGCGAGTCCGGTCCAAACCAGAAAATAACTGATACCCCCTTAGTTATTTTCCGGTGTGATTTTTCTGAGAATTCTGGGACCCGAAAAATACCAACTTAGGTCCGAAAAATCCACGGAAAAATCACGAGCGCGGGAAAACTCTCGGTTTCGAAAAACGACGCTCGATTTACCTTGAGTTAATTACCCAAGATTAATTCAACAGTAAATCACGCTAAAAAGACTTTTACAGTCCCGGTAAAAATCAAAAATTTTACCCGGGCTGTTACAGTCTACCCACCTTAAAAAGAATTTCGTCCCCGAAATTCCGTCTTGCTTTTGGCACACTCTGCCAGGTGTCCAACCTCAACGCGATATGTCGCTTATACCCTTAAGCGACATCTCATCCTCTATAAGAACCAAACCTCATAACTGGCATACTCACACACAGTCATGGACTCTCCACTCCGATCTCGAACAACCTCAGACTCCGAGAACAACAGCTACATCGGCGGCACTGCCTTCCCGACAAGTTCTGATGAAGAACCTCCCAAGAAACGGTTCAAGACAAACATCATCGGCCTGAAGGAACACGTGGTCGTCTCCAGCAGACGGTGAAAGAAACGTGCTCCCAAGAAAGCTGAGGATAAGAAGGGCAAGGCAATAGCTGAAAGCAGCACTCCGCAGCAGACACTGACGCAGCTGAACGTCTCACTGAAGAAGATCAGCTCGGCGGTGTTGCAGATCGAACTGGCGTGCGCGGAGCTCTTCCCTCACATGAAAAATGTTCAAAATCTTGTAAAAGATCTAGAGAAGCAAGTAGCTCCATAGAGTACTTCTTCTCCTGTTGTAAAACCTTATGAATAAATAAAATAAGTTTCCTTTTTAAATCAAAAATTCTCATGTTACGAAAACTTGTTTAAACGGAAAATTAAAACTTCTCAAGGTAAAATAAAACTTAACAATAAAAATATAAAATCAAACATAAAGAAATCAAAAATAAAACTCGTTTAACAAAATCAAAACAAAAAGGAATTAAAACAAAACATGTTTCATGCTCGGCGCTCTAGATCGATCGTAACCCTCCTCGATCCCGAGAAACGTAACGTACGAAGCTAACGGTGACGTCAGTTCCCACATGAAAAGACGTCCGTTATCTCGCAAGGTGATGATCACGAGCACGTCCTGTGTCCCTCGAAAGAGACGATACCCACTTGTTCACAAATTCCGCATGAGCCAAAAACGTCTGTAAGGCCTCGTATCTCTCCACAATGTCCGAACAACTGTAAGCTTGTCGCACATGCGCTCTACTCGAGGTGTGGTCCCATCAGTCTAGCCTCAACGGTCACGAATGCATGTGATAAAAAATGCAGGAAAATATAGTAAAACCATAAAAAGAAAGGACAAAGTAGCCAGAGCGAAAGAAAATCATGAGATGGTAAAAGGCTGAAAAACTCTGGCATTGGTAGCCCGAAAAACGTGTAAAGTAACAAGGCAATAAATGAAAGCAACGGCAAAATTTTCAAAATGCAAATCTTGAAAATCAAAAACAATAACCACGCTCCCCTTAAGAGTATAAAAGAAACGAAGCAGTGAGGTGTAAATCATCAAAACATCTAAAAGCAACAAAACATTTAGGCAACCAAAACCACAAAACTCTGAAAAACAAAACACCCACACGTCTTAACACAACATGCCTGCTCCCTCATCAGTCTTCTTCGTCGAAGGTGCCATCTAGGTAGAAGAAACCGGCTGGCCTACAGCATGGTCAACGAGCGTGCTGAAGAGCTACCGAACGAGCTCGGCAGGATGCCGCGTCTGGTCTTCGTCGACGAGCTCTACTCATCGCGGTTCTTCGTCACTCCAATGGAAGAGACGTTCTTCCTGGAAGACTATGGCACTCTGAGGACCTCCTACTACGGATCGGCAAACTCCATCATGTTCTTCATCTCCGAAAGACTACAGAAGTTCAACCTAGAGTCCACTTGCCATACCCTGGAGCAAGGTACCTACTATCAGCTCTCGATGACGGCCCAGAGCATGCCCAGAGTAACTCGTCTGTCCGTAACTTGGCCAAAGGCCCGACTGCTGGTGTGGAACTGCAGAGGAGTCGCAAGGCGTTCCCAGGAGTTCTCGCGTACTCTGAGAGACCTGAAGAACCAATACAAACCGAACATGGTTCTTCTAACGGAGACCCAGTGGCAGCCTCAAGACGATCACGGTCTCATCCCACTCCGGTTCCCTCAAGCAAACCGGTTCGAGCTTCCAGGCCAGGACAACAGAGGCGGCATGTGGTTCTCGTGGAGCGACAGCATCCAAGTCAACATCAACAATGACCCAACCAGCTTCAGGGTCAACGTCGTTCCAAGGCGATAAATGTATTTTCCCTTTTTATAAAATATCAATGTAATATTTCTCTTTGTAATATCAATATTAGCAATATTAATAATATTTGTATTTCCGCTTACTTATGGCATCATTACCTCTTATGTGTATGTTCTGCGACAGCTAGCGTCCCTTGAATGGATCCATAATGCACTAACTAAATGACATAAAATAATAAACAAATAGAGCGAACTTATCCAACAAGGACAACAAACATACAAAGACTGCCCAACAAGACCTAACGCCCGCTCCGCTACCAAAATGAAACGCCCCGACCCGTATTTACCGTACACAGTAAACACGTGCCGGAACTGTAACAACCCAACCCAACGAAGCTCAGCATACAGTGTATACAATAGATATCCGGGCTCAACAGCCCAACATAAAAACAACAACAATAACTCAACCGGCGCAATGGCCCAATAATAGAAAAAACAATGCACAGCAGAAGACTTTAATAACTCACAAACACTGTATGCGACGCTGATGCAAACTATGGATCCAAGCCCTGTCCAAGGGATAACGCCCTAGCCTGTCTGGAATGCACCAAACCTGTACCACAAATAACTCATCCTACAGGATGAAAGCCCGCAGGTGAGGGGTGAGTCCGAAGTGCTCACCGACGAAGGAAAGACAATCAATATGCAACTATAATTACTCAAGTCAAAACAGGCACAATAGCCAAACCTAAAGACTCGACCCAAAACCGGTCCATGACCAAAAAGACTCAAATAAAACCAATTTCCAATTTTATTTTTTTTTCGGGCCCCGTCACGGATAAGCTAGCGATCAGACCTGGTTATCAACTTATTCTGGGTGCCAGACCAATTCCAAAGAACCCAGGGATCAACATCCCAAAAATACGAACCCAGGGATAGACATTCCAAAAATAATCACGGGATAGACATCCCAAGCATTGACATGCTTATCAGAGTAACCCAGGTCACGGCCACCACGAAACAGTCTTAAACCATCGAGTCGTACCACTACCTATCACGTGACAATTATATTATCGTCGTCAAAATCAAATCACAGGGATCAACATCCCTAACCAAAATACCGGGATATACATCCCTATTCAAATCAAGGATCGACATCCTTATCACAAATTATTAATTAATCCATTATACTTGTTCCAAAAGACACGGAAAATCAACACGGAGATAAACATCCCAAAAACCAACATGGGATAAACATCCCGACAACAATCAAGACCATGGGATTAACATCCCGACACAAACCACAACGAACACAATACTCAACAATGCAATAATCCACAAAACAAAATAAGCGAGTAACACAGGCACATATTGAAGGAAATCCATCCTCACCTTGGCCAATTACTCAACTCCGGAGACAATGTCCGGTCCGACGCCGGCTCCTCGGGAAACTGCCTGATATCCGAACCTATACCACAAAACAATATACACTCACATAAATGCACATAATCGGTATGATATGATGCCAATATTGCGAATTTAACCCATCCCGGTTACATATCTTTTATTATCATCTTTTACCGAAAATATAATACCGTACGTATTTCCGAATATAATTTCGGTACCATACTTTAATTAAAACTATTTTCAAAATAATTTTATAAAATAATTATAATTCTTCCAAAATTATAATCTCCATAATTTTTCCAGAAAAATAATAACCTATTTATAACTTCCAGAAATTATATACAGTATTTTTCTTTTTCTATATATAATAATATTTTCCAACCCAAAATTATAATTACCCTTAATTTACAAAGTACATATATATATATATATATATTCCTCAACCATAATTTCCCTGGAAAAATAACATTTATATAAATTTTCCAGAAAATATTTCCATGGTATATATTTTTTTCCAGTTAGTAATAGTTTTCCAAAACATAACTTAATTATTTATCAAAGTATATATATTTATATTTTCCTAAAAATACCAGAATTAAATTGACTATAATTTTCTTAAAGTAAATATATAATTTTTTTTCCAAAATTATATACCAGATTATGAAATAATAAATATATATATATATTGTTTTTTTTAAATTAAACGGACTGGGCGATGAATAGTGCTGGCCCAGACCAAGGCAGCAGGCCCGAAGCACAGGCCCACGCCCAGATCCAGCCCAACACACATCCACAGCCCAACCCAGGTCGCAACCCGACCACAGGCATCCGGGTCGAACACGGGTCGGTCTGCTCACCTTGGGTTGCAGCGGCGGCGACACGGATCGAGGCAGGAGGAAGGAAGGCGAGCACAGCAGCGGCATCGGGCGGCTTGGAGCGGCGCGAGGGCGGCGGAGAAGAGGCGCGGCGTCGCCGGTGTCGTCGTCAGCGGCGCGGAGAAGGAGATCCGCGGGTTCTGCCGACGGGTCAACGGCTCCTGGCGGCGCGTCTCGCAGCGGGGACGGAAGGAGGCGACGGCATCGAGGTCGCCATGACACGGCGATGGCGTTGGCTGCGTCGGTGCGTCGAGAGGCGGCGCAGAACGCCTCCTGGTAAACAGTACCGAGGTGGTTGAAGGTGACGGACTATTCACCCCATTTTCCGATTTTCTTCCTTTTTTCCTTTTCCTTCTTTTTTTTTTCCTATTTTCTTTCTTTTTCTTTTCTATTTTTTCTGATTTTGCTTCTCTTTTTTTTGATTTTCAGTTCTTTCTTTTTTTTTCTTCCATTCTTTTTTTTTAGTTTTGTGTTTGTTTTTTTTTCTTCTTTTTTTTCTTTTATTTTTCTCTCTTTTCTTTTTTTTTCCTCTCTTTTTTTTCTTTTTCCTCTCCTTTTCTCTTTTTTTTTTACTATTCTCTTCTTCCTCTCCTTCTTCCTCTGCTTTTTTTTTATAGAACGTAATTTACTGTGCCACCTGTGATTCATCAATAATGCAGCTTGTCTGCATTATTGAAGAGAGTCCGGTCCGAATCAGAAAATAACTGATATCCCCTTAGTTATTTTCCGGTGTGATTTTTCTGAGAATTCCGGGACCCGAAAAATACCAACTTAGGTCCGAAAAATCCACGGAAAAATCACGAGGGCGGGAAAACTCTAGGTTTCGAAAAACGACGCTCGATTTACCTTGAATTAATTACCCAAGATTAATTCAACAGTAAATGACGGTAAAAAGATTTTACAGTCCCGGTAGAAATCAAAAATTTTACCCGGGCTGTTACAAAGGAGTTCCTTGTGGGTAGAATGGTAATGGAGTTCTGCGTTGGAAAAGTTGCCACTTGCATGGCCACAGTAGTGTCTTTTCCCATCAATCTCTTCCAGGAGTACTGCTCCCCAGTACTCATCACTTGCGTCTGTCTGGAGAATTCTGGTGCCATTAGATGGAATCTTTAGTGTAGGGGGGTCCTAGGCTATCTTCTTTAGTTCCTTGACAGCTGTTGTTTGCTCCGGTCCCCAAGGTGGGGCATTCTTCTTGAGCATCTTGGAAAGTTGGCTGGTGTAGCGTGTAACTTTAGGGATAAAGTCACGGACATAATTTACGGTGTCCAAAAATTGTTGAATCTGCTTTTGTGTCAGGTTATCATCTGGAAAGTTGAGCAATTCTTGCGCGATGTGGGATCCAGGTTGATAATAACCATTCTTGAAGTGCCTGCCTAAGAAATTAATTTCTTCCTGGCCAATAATGCTTTTCTTTTCAGAAAGCATAATGCCATAATCTTGAACAATCTTGTTGAATTTCGAGAGGAGAAGGAGATGGTCCTCCTTTGTCTTTGAAAAAAGCAGAATATCATCTCTGTAGATCAGAGCACTGTGAAGGATGGGCTGAAATATTTTGACCATGGACTTCTGGAAAATGGATGGTGCTACCTTTAAACCAAACGGCATAACCGTCCGTTGGTATTGGGCATCTGGAATGCAGAATGCCGTCTTGTATCGATCTTTTGGGTCAATTCCCAATTGCCAGAATCCAGCTTTTAAATCAAACTTTGAGAAGACACAAGCTTCTTTGAGATGTAGTAGCATGGTGTCTATCTTTGGAATGGGAAACTTATCATCTCGAAGGAAATGATTTAGAGGCTTGTAATCAATGACTAACCTCTTTTTCCCTCGTAACTTCTCTGTTTGTTTCACCACATAAAATGCTTGACAAGCCCACTCAGACTTTGTAGGCTCAATAAGACCTTGTTGTAAGAGTTGTGAACATTCTTCTCTTGCAAGCTGTAAATCTGTAAGTGTCATACCCGAATGAGACGCTTTGGTTGGATTGATGTCCTCATTAAGCTTGAACGGAGGAGTTATAAAAAACTCTTCATTTTTCCAAAGTGGACATGGATGTTTGAACTGAGAATGACTGTCTGCACAGGACAGTAAGAGTTTGTCTCTGAGTTCCTCATAATCTATTGGAACATCTGTTAATGCAAAGACCTTCTGGAGTGAAGTATAAGGTGTAAAAGGTCTCTTTAACTTTAACCCTTGAGAAAGGATTTGAAGGTTTGCTGCCTTTTGGATAATGTCAAATCCAATTAATAGATCTTTTTCTAGAAGGCTGGTACCGAGTACTTTGGACCAAACAGTGCATCCGGGGAAGAATTGTATTCCAACGGGCCTTCGTGTAATCAGAGAAGTTTGGAAAATTTCTCCATTAGCTGCCTGAAAATATTCTTTCTTTTTGTCCCATGCTTCTGGAGGAAGAATCTTTGGATTGAGAAAACTCCTGTGTGCACCAGTATCCAAAAATGCAATCACCGTAATTGGTTTGTCATATTTGGAGGGAAGGAGTTGCAATTTGATGAAAGGAGACTTTGCCTTTGAATGATCCTCAACTTGTTGTGCCTGGAAGTTTGGGAAATACATGTTATCTATATTTTCATCATCTTTTGAGAGATCAGACTCTGTAGAAGATTGATCTGTATGCTCCAGGACAAAAACAGTGTCTTCCATGGGTTCTTCAGTTTCTGAGAAGAGTGACTCAATGTCCGCTGCTTCTAGGTCTAAATGAGTACTCTGGGTGATCTGTTGGACTAGCTTTGCCGACTTTGCTGGCTGTTTCGGGCATAATTTTGCAAAATGTCCCTTTTTCCCACAAATGAAGCATCTGTCACCTTTCTTTCCTCTCTTTCCTTTTTTACGGTAATACCGTAGTTTGGAGGAAAACCGTTTCCGGTTGAACTTCTTTTTGGACTTTTTGTGCTTGGCAGAGTAATTCTCATATTTGTTAAAATGGGTTGACTTGCGAGAGCAAGAACAATGTTTATCCTTGTATTTGATCTTTAAGTAAGACTTGTTGCAAACTGGTCTAAGCTCCTTTGCCCTTGCTGCAAATTCTTGGAACATTTGTTGATTCTCACAAATGGTTTCTCTGGCTTTGAGAAGCAACTGATATAGTCGACCAAGATTGATTGTTTGCATTGTCTCATTGCCTGTTGAAAGCGCACTGTGGACATTAGCCTGTAACATCTCAGGAAAAGAGGCCAAGAACACTTCTTTATGCTCTGGAGTTGCTCCCAGAGCATAATATAGCTTGGTCATTATAGAAGCATGCTTTTGGAGATCTGACAATTCCATTGAACAACATTTTCTCTGGTGATATTCCGTCTTTCTGAGTCTATGCTCATCCGTGAATTCCCCAAGGAATTCAATATGTATATAAAACATGGCTTGTGACGAGGTAGGACTCATACAGAATTGCCTGATATGAATTTTGGAGAAATGTTGGAACCATTCTCTGAGGCTTCCTATGGTTCTTGTGACGAACTCCTTTAAAGCCCAAACCAAGGTGTTACCTGTTGTGACTTCTTTGTCTATCCAGGCTTGAAATTCCTGAAGTATGTGTCTCCATTTGGCCTTAGGAATGTCATTAAAGGTAAACCAGGGTCCTCCAGATGAGGGCTTATGGTCCGGAAATTCAAACGGACCATTTGATCCAGTAGGGACTGTTCCTGACATATGTGTGTCTTCTGACATTGGAGTTCTATTTGACGGGCCTGCTGTGTTGTCAGCCATTAATATTTGTGTAATATCTATAAAGGCTGATTCTGAAATAGAAGACTCTGTATCCTCAGAGACTAATGTATTTGAGGATGGAATTGGACTGTAAGAAGGGGTATTGGGTATGTGTGGTTGTTGGTGTCTGATCATGAACGATGGATTATATGGAGCCTTCCCTTCTCTGTGTGTTTCACGAGGAGAAGGAGAACGCCGAGTCGGGCGTCTAGATGCAGGTGGTTCTGGTGGAAACATAGAGGCTATAGATCTAAAATTGTGTGGGATATTTGTGGTCCTTGGTGAAAAAGATAAAGTGGGATTAAAAAATGGTGTTTGCCCATGATCCGAGAAAGGAAAGGTAGGGGGAGGAACTCCTTTGTTGTTCTTTCTGGTTTTGAGCAAGGTATCGTCTGACATCATTTAGCTCCTGTTCTAGCCTTTTTACTTCAGCTTCTTTTTAGACCACAAAAGGGTCGTAAAAGTTTTGGCTGGTCTAAAGAGCTTGGGCTAACTCATCTTGGACCACTTCTAATTTTCTTGAAAGATCATGTTCAAGCTTCTTAACTTGACCCGAAAGAGAATCAAGTTTTTGTGATGTCAAGGTCTGTTGAGAAAGAACTTGATCAACCTTTGAATCAAGGTTTTGAAGCAGATGAGTCTAGGCTGTAAGGTTCTAAGACTTCCAGTTTAGAACTTCCTCGGTTTGGCTGAGGGAGGCCAACTGACCATCTGGGCGAACTTGTTGTTAAGAACAAAAAGGCTTAAATGTCCTCTTTGTTTGTGAGTCAGAACGCGGCTCCAGACGAGGAAATTCTGTTGGTTTGAACATCATGCATGGTGCAGGTGATTGAGGAGGGACTTCAGTTCTTGCAAGGGTAGCACAGGTTTTGGACTTGTAAAATTTTTCTTCTTCAAGAATCTCCAAATCCCTTTTGTAAAAGTCCAAAGGAGGGGTATTTGCAATGGCTTCATGAAGTATCCATGGCTTTGCTGATCCAGAGGGCGGTTTTTGGGGGCCAGGATATGTTTTGCACCGAGAATGATTCTTCTTTTTCCTGGGCCTTGAAGGGGGGACTGTGTAATCTTCATCAGAGTCATAAAACTCATTGACACAATTACAACCAGGTTCACACATGGATGGATCAGAATCCCAAATGAAATGGCCGTCTACGTGTGAAACATAGACTTTTGAACCATCTGGTTGAAAAGAAGAGATTGGGATTTTATCTTTTTTGTGTGAGGAAACTGGTTGTATCATGTAGAAATGGAAGACTTCAGTAAAAGATGTTCCTGGGCGGGTGAAGATAGTACGAACAGTACCATCACTCTGTCTAGCAAATGTGGATTCAGTTGTTTGGACAGGTTGGGTTTGTTGATGAAGATTTTCATAATTTGTGACCCATTCTAAAGGAATGAGCTTAGAGAGCTGTTCCTTTGGAAGCTGCCTTGGGGCTTGAACAATTGTTGGTGTCGAATCCGTATCAGCATAAATGAATAAGGGATCTGTTGAAATTCCTTGGGTAGGAAGGTTGACTGCATGATCCTGGAGACGATAGACCAACTGGTGGTGTAGAGTAGCCGTAATTGCATTTGCTACTTGTTCAGCTCCAATGATTTAGACTTGAATCTTCAGTGCTTGACCCAGATGAGGGTCATTTAGGGACATGTTGAAATTTGGAAAGAATGTAAGAACTACACTTCCAGCATTCAGAGTGGTCAAGACTGTACTAATTACAGCGTCTTCATAATGGAGATATCTTGTATCTAGTAATGGTAGTCTTGCTGTTACCGGTAGTCCTTTCCTCCCATGATATGAGAGGACAAGCCGAATGGATCCAAGACGGAGGTGAGAAAAGTGCTGCTTTTTCCACTGGATGATAAACTCCTGGGGAATTTCCAAAGTTACATATTGTTCAGCAGTTGAAGAACTCAACATGCACTGAGACAGTTTGGATGACTGGACATACTCCTTTATTGCAGGTCGTCTATTAGAAATTATGGTTCTAATAGAACGAGAGATGGATCCTTTCTTGAAAACTGTGTACGGATTTACGAGGGGTAGAAGAGAGTCTTCAACCCTGGCTTCTTCAGGGATATGAGTGATTTCTACTAGGTGATCTATTTTATTTGTGATGGTGGATCTAACATTATCTGGAATTGAAATAGGTGAAGTGAGTGTGGGGGTAACAGAGGTTGTTGATCTGGTGAGTTGAGGTGTTTCCATAGTGTTAAAGTCTATTCTTTACTCATCCTCATTTATTAACTCTGTTAAACTTCTTCATGGGTACTCTCCCCATGTAATGGATATTTGGTACGTGGCGTTGTGCTCAAGCTCAGTACCCAACCAGGTAGGGATTAGCTACGTATGAGTTTCTAGCCGATATATTGAATATCCATTGCCAAATGTTCATGGCTCGGCTACAGATCAAATGGGTTACTTGTTTATATATGGAGGAACTACTATATCATGGCGATCCATAAGGTAAAGTATCATTGTCATTTCTTCAAATGATGTAGAAAGTGTGGCCATACATGAAGCCATTCGAGAATCTGTTTGGCTACGATCGATGACTCAATATATTCAAGATTCATGTGAATTAGATAGTAAGAAAGATGTTTCAGAGATGATTCATGAATATAATGTTGCCTGCATTGCCCAATTGAAGGAATGATACATCAAAGGCAATCGGATAATGCATATATCTCCAAATTTTTTTCACTCGCGATCTTCTGAAGAACAGTGGTATTTATGTTCAACAATTCGCTCAAGTGACAATCTGGCTGATTTATTTACGAAATCACTTCCTACTTCAACTTTTTAAAAGTTGATAAAAAAAAATTGGTTTATGTTGACTTCGAGATGTCGAGGGATGCCAAGTTTTTATCCCACTAGGTTTTCTTAGAATTGTTTTGAACGAGGCAGTTCTTCTTACGCGTATTCTATCCAAGGTACATTGATATTTAAGGGAGACTGTTATAAATATATATAAGTGAATGTCATTGCTATCGTCCAGTAAAATTAATTTTACTATACCCAAATTTACCTCCAGTAAATATTTTACCTTTACACCTAACATCCACTTGGTTTTATGGCCATTTATCTTCCATTATTCTATTTGTCGTAACCTTAATATCATTTTCCTTATCTATTATCTGTTTGATTTTGTTCTTTTAATTTAATCATACTTGTTTATTTTTATCATCCCACTTACAACTACAAATACACCTTCATTTCTTCACATTTCTACACTAGCATCCCACCACAAACTTCATCTCTTCCTATTCTTACACACCTCTCTTCTCTAGCTCCCTCTATATCATTTTAATTATTTTTTATTATTAATATTACTACTATCAAGTTTGCATTATTAAAATCAAGAGTGTATTTCACTTTAAATAGAGGATTGGTACAATTTTTTCTAAAGTGATAGTAAAAATTATAAAAATTAAATTTATGAAAATAAGAATTTCAAACTCTAAAAATGTACCCGGCACTCCCTCAACCCTTGCGAATGGCATCGAGCTTAGATTTATTTATAGATTAAATATATGATTGGTCCCCGATAAGATTCATTCTCTTTCTTCATTTTTTATATTTTGTATTACAACTTTGTGATGATAAATTTGATTCCTTTCTTTATTTTCTATATTTTATATTACAACTTTACAATGATAAATTTGGTTCCTTTGCCCTAATGAAACGTGATTAACTAAGGTGTCACTCTATTCTCAAATATTTCAATCCATCGAATTAGTATGACACGTCAGCTATTCTTCTATTTAATTCGATATGGGACTAAATTTATCATTTTAGAATAATAAAAGGGTATGAAGTTTCAAAAATAATATAAGGGGACCACTCATATCGTTCCATAAAATTCAAGTACTAATCATACTCCCTCCATCCCATTTTCATTGACGTTTAAGCAAACTAATTTTGTTCCAAAATACTCCATCCATTCCACAATTACAGATGTTTTAGTCAATTAGATTTATTCCAAAATACATGCCGTATTTGGTTGTTGTAAGTGTAATAAATGTATTTTTTTCTTTTTTTACCCTTTATTTAAGTTAGTACTCTTTATAGTGTAATAACTCTCAATTTTTTTTAAAGGGTACTTTAGTCTACATGTAAAACAGATTCCAATATTAAATGTATTTCTTAGTCTTCGTGTTTATTCCTTAAACGTCATTAATTGTGGAATGGAGGGAGTAATTGTTGTATTGGAATATTCTAGGGATAATGAATGAGATTTTCTCATTTTTGCCCTTTATCCCTAAAACCAGCACTCCTATCAAAAAACTAAATGTATTATAGATTCTTACAGCTTCTTTATAAGTGTGTAAATTCATTCCTTAAACGTCAATTAATCCATGGTGGGAGTATATTAATTCAATTTGTTATCCACTTGGAAATTTCAACCAGGCAGCCTCTACCTAGATTGGCATTGACCTACTTTGGAATTGCGTTATTGTAAAAAAAAAAAAAGGAAAAAAAGAGGAAAACGGTGATGTCCAGTGTTACGGGTCTAGCGTTTTCCATTTAGGTGGGGCATTAAATTTTATGTTGGATTCCATATCACAAATGGCAATATCTGCCTGACAGGCGACGAGCAACAATTGGATAAGTATCCAGCACACTTCTCTATATTTATTTCTCTCTGCAAACGTATGGTGCTCTCAACCACTAATTTCAAAAGTACGAACACACCGTCTGCAAAAAAAAAAAAAAAAAAACAATGAAATTCTTGGTCTTTTCAATGAGTAATCTGAATTTCCAGAGCTACATAATTATATTAGTCCTCCTGACTTTAGCTCTTTGCAACTCTGGCGTCGTAGCAGGACCGAAATACCATGTCCAAGTTTTCAGCGGGCTGAGCAACAACAACAACTTGGAGATTCATTGCAGATCCAAAGACGATGACTTGGGTCGTCATGAGCTTCCATGGTCTGCAGAGTTCACCTGGAGCTTCAGGATGGACATCCTTGGAACTACGGTTTTCTGGTGCGACATGAATTGGGCGAATGGTCATGGCTCTTTCAATGTGTTCTGGAACGACGGCGGATTCCTTCATAAATGCAATTACAAGAACTGTATTTGGGTGGCCCAAGATGATGGCTTGTACCTTGATGACATTCCTGCTAGCAAATATGATCTGATGTATACATGGGAGAAGTAATGTAATATGATGAATTAAGTGTTTCTTTGCGGCAGTCAGTCTTGATGTATTGAATTCCTGTGACGTACTAAGATAAGAGATTGATAGAAATAAAAAGACTAGTAGCTTTTACGAAGGATCAACATCCCAAACCAAATGTCCGTTTATGTGTGAAACATTTGTATACAAACTTTCTGGGTTGAAAGAAGCAATTGGAATTTTGTTCTTTCGGTTCAACCCCGGCCTGGGGATATTAGCAGAAAGTGACTAAACCAGAGACCAAGGTTTTGAAAACCGGACAGGCCATTGAACCGGCGAAGGGGATGTTCAAGGAAAATTGGGGTTCAACCGGGGTTCAATCGTTTTATTAAAATATATTAATTTTTTAAGAAAACGGTCAAAATATATTCATTATAATAATTTTATGGTCAAAATTGAAGTCATTCTCAATATATACTAAAACTTATGTATTGAAAATACTAATTTGTAATAGTTTAGTTGGTTAATGACTTTAAATACCCTTAGGAGGTCAAGGGTTCAAGTCTTACTCTCACCATTTTAAAAACTTTTAAATGAAAAAAAGAGGTTCAACCAGTAAAAACCGGCCGGTTCAAAACGGTTGTGTAACAGGAGAGTTTTTTTCCAGTAAACCGGATCGGGACTTTGCTGAAAAGGTAGTTGAACCGGTCCGGTTTTGATAACCTTGCCAGAGACCAGCAATATAACCACCAGGGAAGGTATACACTGCTGAATGTACGAACGATGTTGTCTTAACAATTATACCAAGTGTCGGTGGTAGTTTTTCTTCCACGACAAAAAAAACCATCGATATGGTGTACTAACCTTTTTTTTTTTTCTTAATCTAAAAAAGGGTTTCCATTAAGAAACAGTGTTAACCATCGGCATGGTATGATCCTATATAAGTTTGATCCAAAATTAATGTCAAAAGGGCCCAATCGGTTATTCCCAATTCATGAATGTTTTTTGTCCAAGCCATAATCATTCATCAATAATATAAACATGATTTTTTATTTTTGTCGAGGATAAACATGAATTTGGGTAAAATGGGGATCTGAGTTTGCATGACAAGGTCAATTCGGCCTCCAAGTTTGCAATTTTGGCCCAATTAGCCTAATTAGTCACTTTTGACAAATTACTCCTCATAGAGCTCAACACATGTCATTTTTTACTAGAGTGCTATGACCTTTTTTTTAGATTATGAACCAATAAGAAGGCAAATTCTTCTAAGTTAATTACATTTTTTTCGGTAGGTCCTGATGATGTGTAACAGCCTAATATTAAGTTAGTTTTTCCAAGTCCTACCCCAGCTGATCCGTTCAATTAATTGGTTGATAAGTGAGCCCCACTTTATTATTATGATATTTGAAAAGTTGCCACGTCATCAAATCTTGTTGGAATCCTATAAAGTGGGATGAAATCCAACCAAATTCTAACATGAGATGAATTTAGAAAATAAGGGACAAGATAGGGATGAAACATCCAACAAGCTCGCCATGGGTCTTCCAAAGTTTTTCAAATTTCAAATTCTAGTGAGAGAGGCTCCTCCTTCTCTCTAGTTTTTCTCTTCTTCAAAATTCAAAATGGGGGTTGCCATGGATGGTTCCTTCACTATCCATGGTAAACCCCCCAACTTCTCTAGTTCATCTTCTTACTCTTTTAGTATTGTTATAGATCTAGTACCCTTATATGGGAATAAAAGTTGTTCTCTTTGTGAGAGTTGTTCTCCTTGTGAGAGTGTTTCTCCTTGTGAGAGTATTTTGTTCTTCCCATGGGCAAGGTCAAGCTTTCCGGTAAGCAAGTCACGGATGGGAGAATCTTGTTCTCGTGTTGGTGATTTACTTCGAGTGGGAGGCGAGGCGAAGCATTATGGTGAAGTTTTAGTATACGGGTGGGAGTTCTCACGTCTCTTTCATCCCGTTGTTAATGTCTTCTTTGGGTGGTTTCTCTCTGTAAGAGCCGTTAGTTTTGATTCAAGAGTGCCGTTGGGTTCGGCCTATGGGAACGACTTTTCTTTCCAAAAGTTGTTTAGATTGTGTATCCTGTCATCTACAGGATCCTTCTTCGTGAAGAACGCTTTCTTACTTTCCCGACAACCCGTGGCTTTTTGGGCCACACTCAAATCTTCTAATTCCTTGCAGATTAGCTCCACGGAAGACCGGTATCAGTATTTACTTCGGTTTGTTAGTTTGTTTAGTTTTTCCTATATGTTCACTGTGTTATATTCTTCTTATTTGAGTATTTGTAATCTTCTTGGAGTCCTAGAATTACCAACTCTAACATCTATCCAAGTGTATTTTATTTTATAATTAATGATATTTAACTTTCGACAAAAAAAAAAGATAGGGATGAAACAAGCTTTGCAATATTCATGGCAAGCATCTCGCTGGCTTGCTTGGAATAAGTGAGCCCCACTTTATTATTATGATATCTGAAAAGTTGCCACGTCATCAAATCTTGTTGGAATCCTATAAAAAGACCGAAATATGAAAAATATGTTAAATAGTAGGATGAAATCCAACCAAATTCTAACATGAGATGAATTTAGAAAATAAGGAACAAGATAGGGATGAAACAAGCTTTGCAATATTCATGGCAAGCATCTCGCTGACTTGCTTGGAACAAAGTTCCCTTTATTGCTAATTCTATCGACATTATTTACATGTTCAGTACTTTCTTCTCCATAGTAAACCGTCTAAATCCTTCCCCAATTCAACCTAATTAATTAAAACCTTATTCCTTTAAATCTTCTATACTAAAAGTCATCTAGAAACTCTCATGGGAACCGGATTTCCCATGATCCTAATCAAGCTAATAGGCACAAGCTTGGGTGTTTGTGAAAACTTCCATGGCAACTAGTTTCTGGGAGTAGCTGTGCTTGTTTACAGTGATGCCTTCATTTGGATGGTGGTTCCTCCTTTAGTGGGTGGAGTATTGCCAGCTTCTCCATGGTAGAATTGGGGTTAGCTTCTTTATTGCCTTCCCCCTTTTATTAAGTTGAGATTGCTAAAATTGGGTACTAAATTATCTAAAGTTGTGGTTAGATTGGTGTTTCATTGGTTTTAGTACCTAATTGTTGTCACGGAAAACCTGTGGCGGTTGCGCCAGTGGTGCCGATGGCGTCAATAGAAGATGGGGACATTGGCGAAGACTATGACGATGATGATGGCGAAGATGATGCCAAACTTCACCAATTTTTTATGGCGGTTGAGCATCAACTCCTACGATGGCGGAGCTGGTACTTTGGACAATAGAACTAAAGCTCCTGGATGGTAGGTTTTACAGAGACTGGGAAACACACACTTTGACACTATAGTCTTAAAAAATGCCGAACTCAAAAGATATTATTGAGTGTGCAAACACTCATGCGATTAAATTGGTACTAACCAATTCAATACTCACTAATTTTCTTGCCGCAAACCAATCATGGTTAAGTACTTTGGAGCCGAATGTGTGTTATTGTTTGACTTCAATGTATTACGATATGTAAAGTTTGACCTTTTTTATCAATGAATCTGAATCTGATTACGTTCCTGGCAAAAAAACTTTACGTACAAACCAGTTTCTCTGATACCGTGTAGGAAAGTGGACTTCTCGGTATGAACATCGAAATTTGACCCATGATTATTCTTTTAATTTGGATTTTGAACATGCTTGAACCTTGGAATTAATGAGATGATTTGGTCTTGGATTAAGGTTTGATAAAAATTCAATTTAGTAGAATTTATATATTTTTGTAATTTGAACCTTTATGTGTTTGAACTCTAGGATTAATGAGATAATTTAATCTTAGGATAAAAATATATATTAAGGTCTAATGCACTAAAATATGTTTTATTTAATTTCTTGGGCTTTTTTATTTATTTTCAACCTAATTGTATTGAGATGATTTATTTTTAGGTTAGGAATGAATTTAGAGCCCAAGTTAATGAGATATGGTTTTTCCAGAGTTGAGTAGCCACAAACACGTTACTTGCAGACTAATCTTGACTCTGATTTTCGTAGAAAATCAGAATCAAATCATCCTTTAAAAGGTAAATGTGTTTTTGGCATAATTTTTGCATAAAATGGGGAATTATTGTGTATCAATCAGTTATGGGATGATTGGGAAGAGTACTAATCAAGAAAAAGGATTTTCTGGGTTGATTAGGGGGTTAATTACACGGTTAGATCAAATCATGGCGAAATTAGGGGGATTGGTGGCCGAAAAAGGAAAGAACGCGTGGAACCGGAAGAGCCGGGCAGCCATCTTGGGATGACCTCCAGGTCCTGGCGGTCATGCAGTGATGACCGTCGGGCCTGGCGGCCATGGGTGCCCAAAAAATGATTTTTTCCCGATTTTGTTTCTAATTTGATCCTACACGGTTTTGGCCCAGATTTTCAGCCAGAATCTTGAAATAGGACCTCCAAGGACACACAATCTCTTTCACACACATCCCCATAAGCTTAAGTACTTGGAGAAACTCTACTTCTCCAAGCCTAGAAATAGTTTTGCAAGCAGAAACTTTGGAGGAATTTCGCGGAGAGGAGCATCAAGAAGTAACCAGCAAGAGGAGATCAAGAGGATGAAGCAATCAAAATTAATCTGGAAGCTAAGAAGGTGGTGAACCCGAGTTGGGGTTCCTAATGCGAGCAGTTCTAGAAAATAATTCATATCTCGAGTTCTAGAAGTCAGATTACTGCAATATTGGACTCTCTAGAAAGCTAAGAGGGAGATCTACAATATCGCTGTTGAGCTTAGAACCTGAATCAGTCATTTTTATTGTCTAAAATCCAGTAGAAGACGACCCATATATTCTGTCCAACAACCAAGATAAGTACTCTAACCCTTTTTTGATTGTGAATCTTATTGATTGGTGATTTGGTGTTGCTGATGATGCTTTTGTTGATGAAGTAAGTGCTATGTGATGCCATGACAAGAACTACGTGCGCTTTGAACCCGATCGCCGAGGTACGTAGGTGGTTTCTAGTGGTGGAAACTCAAGCCCAATTATTTTTATTTTCCTTTTTGTTTCAATTTCATTTTGTTATTTCTATGTGATTTTTTTTCACACAACGTACACTTTCACAAGGCATGCAATATTCCTCAATTGCACAAAGTTTCATCCCAACACGGATGGGTGCCTAACACCTTCCCATCCGTGACGAACCCCTGGGCCCAATATCTTTGGTTCTCTATTCGGTTGCCTTAAATGGAGTTATTTGGGATTCAAGAACGGGTTTTCCCGAATTTTTCCCTATAATAAAATTCGGGTGCGACTCCAAAGATATTGGGTGATGGTAAAGAAGAAAGTGTAAAGGGATAGGTGAGAAAGCCCAATCAAATTTGGGTCGGGTCCTCAAGGTGGGATGTTTTTGTTGAGTCTCTTCCCTAGGTCTTTTTGGATTGCTACCTATTAGAGATTGGACGTTTCTGAATCTTTCATCGGAGACTCTACTCCCTAATGGTACTCCATGTGCAATTCTATTTGGTGTTATTTGTTGGAAGCTTGGACGTGGCGGAATCAATGTAACGCCCCGATTTTTTTCGGATTTAATTTATGGAATTTTTGGAATTTTAATTCCGATTTTACCCTCGTGAGTTTTTCGGAGTTTTGGACCTAGGGATATTTAATTACCTCAAATTATTGAGTTTTATGTCGGGTTCCTTCTTTAATCGAGTGTTTGTTTGGTTTTAATCGGGTCTCGGAGTTGGAAATTAAGCTTTAAGGTAGTTCTTATAAAACTACGTCGTTTTGGGAGCTATGAGGTATAAAACCCAAGAAGGCTCGCGCGTTCACCAAAGGGGTATGGGCGCGCTGACTTGGGGCGGTAGAAGGTTGAAACGACGCCGTTTTGTGGACCAAAATGACGTCGTTTCGCTGACGGGCAAACCCTAGAATTAACCTAGGTATGTATGCTTCCCTATTCCTCTCTCTCCTCACTTTCTCTTCTCTTCTCTTTCCCTTCCCGAGCCGGCTGCGCCTCCTCCTTCCTCTCTTTTCTCTTTTCTCTTTTCCTTCCTCTTGACGACGAAACGCCGCCGTCGCCACCCTTGGAGCAAATCGCTCCATCATCTATCTTCTCTTCTTCTTTCCTCAAGCCGCTGCCGCCGTCTACTGCTCACGGACGGATTGTGACGGGGGAATCGAGGCTTGCACTCAGATTGTGCGCGTGCGACGGGGGCTCGATTCTGGGTCGATCTGTCTCGCTATTAGTTCGGTAAGTCGTCGCTTTCTTTGTCTTCGTCCTTTTTCCTTCTTGTTCGTAGGCCTTGGGACCCGTTTGACTAATCGGGTTATGTGGGTTTTTTGGTTTTGTTCGTGGTGGTGCTCGGGTGCTGTGTTGGTGTTGTTGGGTTGGTATTGTGGTTGAACATGGTGGTGTTTTGTGCGGGCGATTGGGTTGAGGTTTCAGTTGTCAGGTTGGTGTTCGCCAGAGTGGGTTCCGAATTGGTGCGTGGCGGTGCGCTCCAGGCAGAATTCAGTGACCCGAGTTGTGTTCTTTTGAGGTGTTCGGGGTCTTGCTTGTGGATTTGTTACTGCTTAGGCAGATCCTCTTTTCTGGTAAGATTTCGATCTGCAATTGTTTCTTCTTTATGTTCGAGTTTCTTTGAATCCTGATATTATGGTGTTGATTTGGTTTGAGTCTTTGCTGGTTATTCTGGGTTCGGCAGATTGCCGGTGTTGCTTGGTTCTGTTGTTGTTTCGACAAGGCTGTGACTGGATTCCGGCGAGTTGAGGTTTTTCCGGCGTTCGGGTTTCTGTTCCGGCGAGTGAGTACGGTTCCGGTGGAGTGGTTTTTCTTCTCCGGCATTTCACGGTATTCACTTCTGAGGATGTGGTGTATTTTTAAATTCTGAACGCGACATGTATTATTTATTCGGATTGGGTTATGTACTAAGTATAGTAGAACCGAGAATGGGGAATGTGAAGCATGTGACCGGTTTGTCCGATACAGGTAGAACCTCTAGGACGGATAACTCGGACTCGGGAGGAACCTTGAAATGGGAGTAAGTTAAAAATGGGCCTTGGCCAATAATAATATGTTATATGACCAATAATGATTTTTGGACCTATTGTGTAGTGGACTTAAAACCTAAGGACATCTAAAGTTATAGAGGACAAAATAGGCTGGGTCTTAGGCCCAAGATTGTTGTGAGTTGGTAAACGGATTAGTGGTTTGGGCTTTAAGCCCGGGATTGGGGTTTTGACATAGTTGGGCTTTAAGCCTGTGATCTTAGGCCCGTGACTCGGAGCTATAGTTGGGTGAGTGGAAGCAAATTAGTCGGGCTAGATTTAACTCACGGTTGCATTGCACGAGCATGCATAATTTATTTATTGTCGAATATCCTTGTGAGTTTTGGTGTCTATGTGTATAGGCACTAGACATAATTTAGGAGCGACTGTTACTAGTGGTGGACAGACAGAGCGCAATCATAACTGAGGTGACTCTATAAGACTTATATGCTTGTATGCGAATACTTGTTGGTATGGTTAGTCAGTGCTACTTGTTAAGTGTATTGCATGCTGTTGACTGTGTTATGCCTGTGCTTATGTGCTGCGATGACTTGATGATTTCCTATGAGCTGATATGCCATGTTTATGATATGTGTGCTGTTTTTTCCAATATCATGTAAATTATGTGAGCCTTAAGCTCGGTGTAGAGACTATTTTTGGTGGCACACCACCTGAATACACATAATGAGAAACACCTCTTAAAGGCATAACTGATAATATATGACTCAGAATAATATAAGTTCTGCTGTGGGGCTGTTGACCGGTAGCACCAAAAGGGAAGAGAGGGTACCTCTCGGGTCCTGTTATTTTTAGTGAATTGTATTCACAGAGACGGCGACGAGGGAATTGATGGGTACACCCTCGGTTAGTATACTAGTGAGAGTACCCCTCACAGAGCTGGCTCCTTGGGGATTTGTCGGGTGTACCCCTTGGTTATTTGTTATTATTCATTTCTTTTGGTAAGAGCACCCCTCACAGAGCTGGCGACTTGGGGACTGACGGGTGTGCCACAAGATTTTTGTATTATAATTTCTTTGAGGAGAGCACCCCTCCTAGAGCTGTCGGCCACTTGATTGTTGGTGGTGTTCTTTGTCGGAACTTACCCATTCCGGTGTTGATATTTATACTGTATATGTATGACTATATTTGGGCTTACGCCCTGGGGAGCTGGCTAGTCACTACCGCGCCCGACGCACACAGTAGAGGGCCCATAATAATGATAAGAATGTAATAACCAGATAATTCACCTAACACTTGTATGTGTGGTATTTGACACATGTTGATTGTGTGTGTATACTTGTGCTCGTGGACTTACTCACCCTACGAGCCTGTCTTCATGTGCCTGTATGTTTGTCTTATATTGTACATTGAGTAGGCGACTCATATAAACCGCCACCGTGGTTTTACAGATCATTAGTAGCTTGTTGACGGTTGCTCTTACCTCGGGTATCAGACTCTTGCATTTCAGCAGGTAGCTGCGTTTCCTTCCTTGTGGATCCATAGAGTTGACTCATATATGTTCTACACTTGTCATTGACATTACTAGTATTTTTCCGCTACGTATTATTGTCGGGATACTGTTTTGGTTTCTTGGATTTTGATCAGTTGTTGTTCCGGTAGTTTTAACCGGTGTTACTTTGGCTAGATAAGCCTGGTTTATATTTGAATTTTGTATCCCGATGTTTATTTTTAGTTACTCTGGGGTATTGAGTTGATGTTTTTACACAGAGTTTGGCATCCCTGATTTTAAGAGTACTTTGGTCATTTTATAATTGTGTATAGTTTTATGTTGTCAATTTTAGGATGCGGTCGTTTCAGCTTGGTAGCGGAGCGGGCTTTAGGTCTTTTGGGTTTTCAAACAAGTGTCTATTGTGATTGTTGTGTATAAGCTTGTTCCAATTTTGTGTTGATTTTGTAAACTGCTTTTGACAAGTTGCATTCATATAGGCGTCGACATGGAACACCAGGATCAGCACAATCCCGAGGGGCACGCCCTTAGTCATGTTTCCGACAACGTATCGGTGTTGCAGATTCCCGTTGGGCAAGGGAACGATAACGGGGTGCAGGATGATGCAGCAGGAGGACAGGTTCCTGCTGGACAGGGGAACGCCAATGCAGCAGGGGGTGGATCTGCGGGAGCTGGGCAACAGAATGTAGTACCTCCTAGTATGGACCCAGCAATTCTGTAGCAGTATCAGGCTTTTCTCCAGTGGCAGCAGTTTTAGCAGTTTCACCAGCATCAGCAGGGGGCGCAGCCGGTGCCTGCTGCAGATCCCACGGTGGGTAGCTTGGAGAATGGCTACAAGCACATCAGCAAGTCGGGGATTGGTGAGTTTTCGGGCGAGGACAAGGTGGAGAAGCTGGCAGATATTTGGTTCAGACAGGTGGAGAATGTGATGGAAAAGTTCACATGTCAGCCAGTGTCTCGGGCAAAGTATGTGGCCCACATGTTCACCGGTTATGCTCTGACTTGGTGGCAGGAGCTGGTGGCAAATATGCCTAAACCAGTAGTGATGCCGTGGGAAGATTTCAAGGAGAGGTTCTATAAGGAGTTCCTTTCTATCCGTTACCGGGAGGTGCTGAAGAAGTAGTTCCTTGAGATCAGGCAGGGGGATGATGTGTCAGTCACTGTATTTCGGATTCGGTACAACACTCTTCTCTCCTATGCTAGGGAGTTTGTGCCAGATGAGGAGACCAAGTGCAGACGGTTTGTGAATGCCCTACGCCACACCGTGGGGGCACCTGTGGCTAGTGGGAGGCACAAGACTTGGGATGTAGTTTGTGAGGCTGCAGTGGACACGGAGAGGATCCTTTTGGCAGCACAGTAGGCTCGAGCAGCTGGACAGAAGAAGCGTGATTCATCTTTTGCAGACAGTGGTAGTCAGCTGAAGAAGCAGTATACAGCTTCTTGTGGTGGATATTCAGGTGGTTCTTCTTTTCGTGGGTCTAAGAAGAATTGGGAAGGTGGCTACCAAGGCAGATCAGGTAGATCATTGGGTGGTCAGTCACATCAGGATGTGTCCCGTGGACAGGATGTTTCAGAGCGCCCTCCACTCAAGTGCTGGGGTTGTGGGAAGTTCGGGCATATCAGGCCCAATTGTCCCGAGAAGTCTAGTGGTGGATCTCAATACACGGTCCAGAGTTCTGTAGCTTCGGGCTCAGGCAGGGGCAATAGTTATAGAGGTCGTGGTCGTGGTAATGGATCTGGGGGCAGAGGTGGAGCGACTCAGGCGGCTACACCTCGTGTTTATGCCATCACCAGAGAGGAGGTTGCTAATACTCCAGAGGTCATTGCAGGTATATTTATGGTTTTTGGTCATCGTGCACATGCTTTGGTTGATCCAGGCTCTACACATTCCTTTATTTCACGTACATATATGACTAGACATGATTGTGATGATGATGACCTAGGTAGACCCTTGAGAGTTCGGTTACCTACGGGTAGTATAGTTAGTGTGGATCGGGTATGTAGGAATGTATCCGTTGAGTATGATGGTGAGTGTTTTCCCACGGATCTTAGTGTTATGGATTTGAGTGAGTTTGATGTGATTCTTGGCATGGATTGGTTGTCGAGACACCAAGCTGTGGTAGATTGCCGAGCCGAGGAAGTGGCCTTGTGTTCTCTTTTAGGGCGTAGATTGGTGTTTGTTGGGGAGCAGAGAGCTTTTTCTGCTTGTTGTATATTAGCCATGCAGGCTTTCAAGATGATTCGGGAAGGATGTGATGCATTCCTTGCGCATGTGGTGGACTCTACGGTACCAGTACCGGGTTTGGAGGATATTCTAATAGTGAGGGAGTTTCCAGATGTCTTTTCTGACGAGTTACCAGGTTTACCTCCGGAGCGTGAGGTTGAGTACACATTGGACTTGGTACCGGGAGTTGCTCCTATCTCTATTCCACCATATAGGATGGCTTCGACTGAACTTCAGGAGTTGAAGAAGCAGTTGGAGGAGTTGCTAGAAAAGGGTTTCATTAGACCGAGCACTTCACCTTGGGGTGCTCCGGTCTTGTTTGTTAAGAAGAAGGATGGTAGTATGCAGATGTGTGTGGACTATAGACAGTTGAACAAGGTGACTGTAAAGAACAAGTATCCGTTGCCTAGGATTGATGACTTGTTTGATCAGTTGCAGGGAGCATCTGTGTTCTCAAAGATCGACTTGCGATCTTGATACCATCAGGTCAGGAATGCAGAACAGGACATACCAAAGACTGCTTTTCGCACTCGGTATGGTCACTATAAATTTGTTGTGGTTCCTTTCGGGTTGACAAATGCTCCTGCAGTGTTCATGTGTGTGATGCATGGGGTATTCCATGAGTTCCTAGATCAGTTTGTGGTTGTGTTCATTGACGATATTCTGGTTTACTCGAGGAGTAAGGCTGAGCATGAGGAGCATTTGAGGTTGGTGTTGCAGAGGCTGCGGGAGAAGCAGCTTTATGCCAAACTCAACAAATGCGAGTTTTGGTTGGATGAGGTGGCTTTTCTCGGGCATATAGTGTCGGGGGAAGAATCTGAGGTGCGGAGTTTCCTTGGACTTGCTGGTTATTATCGCAGGTTTATTGAGGGTTTTTCCTTGATAGCGGGTCCCATGACTAAGCTATTGAGGAAAGATTGCTCTTACGTATGGGATGATGTTGCCAGCAGAGTTTTGAGGAGCTGAAGAGTCGATTGACTTCTATACCAGTGTTGACAGTTCCTAGACCCGGTATGCAGTACACGGTGTTTAGTGATGCTTCTGGTTTGGGTTTGGGTTGTGTGTTGATGCAGGAGGGTCGGGTGATTGCCTATGCTTCTAGGCAGTTGAGGACTCATGAGAAGAATTATCCGACCCATGATTTGGAGTTAGGTGCCGTGGTCTTTGCTTTGAAAATCTGGAGACACCATCTTTTCGGGGAGAAGTGTCTGTTAGAAATAGTGTTTTGCTAATGTCTCCTTGTCTCATACAGGTTTTGATATTGACAAATCGGACATTGATTCAAAATGACGACAAACCCGAGGCAAAAAGAAATCACTCCTGAAGCAAAAAGAAATGACTCAAAGAGAAGAAATGTAAAGTGAAGAAGAGCACAAGAATTGAAACACAAGAAGATTTAGGAACCTATTTGTAAAAGGTTAACACTCAAATTTTTCTAAGATGTTAGCTCAAACATAATCAATTTTTTCTCATGCATAGCATTCTTTTTATCAATCATAAAAATGGTTTTTGAGCACTAAACATCGATGTTGTGTTTCTAAACATCGATGTTCCTGCCTTCTAAAAGGTTTATCAAAAGCGACAGTAGCTCAAAACATCGATGTTGGCATCCCAAACATCGATGTTCTCTTGACCGATTGCATTTCAAGATGTTTTGCAGAAACACTGTTCAAACATCGATGTTCAAAGTTTAAACATCGATGTGTCTACTGTTCATTGTTTTAAATTGTTTTGGCAGTGCTCCAAAACATCGATGTTCAAGTTTAAAACATCGATGTTTTAGTGACCGTTGGACCAAAACATTGATGTTTAAGTTTAGAACATCGATGTTTTAGTGACCGTTGGCCCAATAATTCATATTTACTGGCCAAACATTGATGTTCTAGTGCTAAACATCGATGTTGTGCCGTTTTAAGCAGAAACCTTTTGCATATTTCTATGTTGTTTTGTCTGAAGGTGTTTTAGAATGATTCTCCAACGGTCATATAAGTTTTTAGATATATAAATAGAGCATTTACACCTCTGTTTATTAACAATCAACTCTCCATACATTTATCATTCATTGATACACATTCATTCAAGTTTTTATGAGCTAATATCCTTGAGATTTGAGAGAGTTGCCTTATAGTGCTTATCTTGTTACTCAACATCCACTCTTTGAGAGAGTTTCTATTTTGAGTGTTGTGAGTGTTGTTATACACTTGAAGGGAGGTTTGTTCCCTTGTTGTGATTCATAGGAAGAGGGTTTTCTTTCTGTGTGAGAAGTCTTGAAGTGAGGTATCGTCAAGCAGGAGTTTTGAGGTTCATGTGACTTGAACTCTCAGGTTGTAAACGGTTTGTTAAGCACCCGAGAGCTTAACGTAGATAGTGAAATCTTTGAGAGAGTCTCTCGGAGGACTGGATTAGCCACACAAGTTGTGTGTGTGAACCAGTATAAAATTCGGTGTGTCCTTCATTCTTTCAATTCCGCAATTATTTCCTGCAAGTTTTTGATTTTGTCCATAAAACGCTATTCACCCCCCCTCTAGCGTAGGGTACCTATTCTAACAGTGTCGGATTTTCAGGGATCATAAGAGCTTCAAGTACATCATGACCCAGAAGGAGCTCAATATGAGGCAGAGGCGTTGGATCGAGCTCCTGAAGGATTATGATTGTACTATTGAGTACCATCTGAGGAAGGCTAATGTGGTTGTAGATGCTTTGAGCCGAAAGAGAGTTTCATCTGCAGATGAGGAGCCAGTTTCTTTTGATTTGCCATCGTTGTTGGAGTTGAGGTCTTTGGATGCCCAGTTGGAGGTTGATGATACCAGGGCCTTGATGGCCAGTTTGAGCATTCGACCGACCTTGCGGGATAAGATTATAGAGTTGCAGTTCAGTGACCCTCATCTAGCGGAGTTGCGGGATAAGGCTCTCGGTGGAGAGAGTTCTAGTTTTTACATCCGCGAGGATGGAGCTTTGATGACGGGTGATCGTCTTTGTGTTCCGGACGTGGATGACCTGAGGAGGTGGATTATGGATGAGGTGCACAACGCACCTTATGCCATGCATCCGGGTAGCACAAAGATGTACCTAAACCTGAAGAGTCACTATTGGTGGCCTGGGATGAAGAAGGATGTTGCAGAGTTTGTAGCTTATTGCATGACTTGTCAGCAGGTGAAAGCCGAGCATCAGGCTCCTGCTGGCAAGATGAGGTCGTTAGCTATACCGCAGTGGAAGTGGGAGCATATCACTATGGATTTTGTGAATGGGTTACCGAGAACTCGGGGCCGGCATGATGCCATTTGGGTCATTGTCGATAGGTTGACTAAGTCAGCTCATTTCCTACCTATCCAGTAGACGGATACGATGGATAAGCTGGCAAGGTTATATGTCTCTGGTGTTGTCAGATTGCATGGTGTTCCTCTATCCATTGTGTCGGACAGGGATCCAAGGTTCACTTTCCACTTCTGGAAGATTTTGCAGTCAGCTTTGGGTACTAAGCTGAATTTCAGTACAACTTTTCATCCGCAGACAGATGGACAGTCAGAGAGGACTATTCAGGCTTTGGAGGATATGCTTAGAGCCTGTGTGCTCAACTTCAGTGGTTCTTGGGATGAGACATTACCGTTGGTTGAGTTTGCTTAAAACAACGGTTATCACTCCAGTATCGGTATGGCGCCTTATGAGGCTTTGTATGGGCGGAAGTGCCGTAGTCCGATCTGTTGGGATGAGGAGGGTCTGAGACAAGTGATTGGCCCAAATCTTGTCCAGGAGACTATGGATCAGATTGAAGTGGTCAAGCAGTGCATGAGAGTTGCTCAGGACCGACAGAGGAGTTATGCTGATAAGCATCGTTGGGAGATGGAGTACAGTGTAGATGACAGATTTTTCGCTGTTTCTCCCTAGAGAGGTGTTATCCGGTTTGGGAGGAAGGGCAAATTGAGCCCTCGTTATATCGGTCCTTATGAGATCGTAGAGCGGATTGGTCCCCTGGCTTACAGATTGGCTTTACCGGAGGAGCTGTCTCGCATACACGATGTATTTCATGTCTCGATGTTGAGGCGTTATCGGTCTGATCCCAGTCATGTGGTATTGCCTATAGAGTTGGAGGTTGCTGATGATTTGACTTATGTCGAGGAGCCAGTGGAGATCTTAGCCCGGGAAGTGCGGCAGTTGAGGAGTCGTACTATCCCTATGGTTCGAGTTCGATGGAGCCGTCATTCTCCGAATGAGGCTACTTGGGAGGTTGAGTCCCATATGAGGGAGCAGTATCCACATCTGTTTTGACTCTTATCTTGTAATTTCGAGGACGAAAAATTTCTTAAGTGGGGTAGAACTGTAACGCCCCGATTTTTTTCGGATTTTATTTATGGAATTTATGTAATTTTAATTCCAATTTTACCCTCGTGAGTTTTTCGGAGTTTTGGACCTAGGGGTATTTAATTACCTCAAATTACTGAGTTTTATGTCGGGCTCCTTCTTTAATCGAGTGTTCGTTTGGTTTTAATCGGGTCTCGGAGTTGGAAATTAAGCTTTAAGGTAGTTCTTATAAAACTACGTCCTTTTGGGAGCTATGAGGTATAAAACCCAAGAAGGCTCGCGCGTTCACCAAAGGGGTATGGGCGCGCTGACTTGGGGCGGTAGAAGGTTGAAACGATGCCGTTTTGTGGACTAAAACGACGCCGTTTCGCTGACGGGCAAACCCTAGAATTAACCTAGGTATGTAAGCTTCCCTATTCCTCTCTCTCCTCACTTTCTCTTCTCTTCTCTTTCCCTTCCTGAGCCGGCTGTGCCTCCTCCTTCCTCTCTTTTCTCTTTTCTCTTTTCCTTCCTCTTGACGACGAAACACCGCCGCCGCCACCCTTGGAGCAAATCGCTCCATCATTTATCTTCTCTTCTTCTTTCTTCAAGCCGCCGCCGCCGTCTTCTGCTCGCGGACGGATTGCGACGGGGGAATCGAGGCTTGCACTCGGATTGTGCGCGTGTGACGGGGGCTCAATTCTGGGTCGATTTGTCTCACTATTAGTCCAGTAAGTCGCCGCTTTCTTTGTCTTCGTCCTTTTTCCTTCTTGTTCGTAGGCCTTGGGACTCGTTTGACTAATCGGGTTATGTGGGTTTTCTGGTTTTGTTCGTGTTGGTGCTCGGGTGCTGTGTTGGTGTTGTCGGGTTGGTATTGTGGTTGAACAGTGGTGGTGTTTTGTGCAGGCGGTTGGGTTGAGGTTGCAGTTGTCGGGTTGGTGTTCGCCGGAGTGGGTTCCGAACTGGTGTGTGGCGATGCGTTCCAGGCAGAATTCAGTGACCCGAGTTGTGCTCTTTTGAGGTGTTCGGGGTCTTGCTTGTGGATTTGTTACTGCTTAGGCAGATCCTCTTTTCCGATAAGATTTCGATCTGCAATTGTTTCTTCTTTATGTTTGAGTTTCTTTGAATCCTGATATTATGGTGTTGATTTGGTTTGAGTCTTTGCTGTTATTCTGGGTTCGGCAGATTGCCGGTATTGCTTGGTTCTGTTGTTGTTTCGACAAGGCTGTGATTGGATTTCGGCGAGTTGAGGTTTTGTTTCGACAAGGCTGGTGCCTTGGGGATTTGTCGGGTGTACCCATTGGTTATTTGTTATTATTCATTTCTTTTGGTGAGAGCACCCCTCACAGAGCTGGCGACTTAGGGACTGACGGGTGTGCCCCAAAATTTTTGTATTATAATTTCTTTGAGGAGAGCATCCCTCCTAGAGCTGTCGGCCACTTGATTGTTGGTGGTGTTCTTTGTCGGAACTTACCCATTCCAGTGTTGATATTTATACTGTATATATATGACTATATTTGGGCTTACGCCCTGGGGAGCTGGCCAGTCGCTCCCGCGCCCGACGCACACAGTAGAGGGCCCATAATAATGATAAAAATGTAATAACCAGATAATTCACCTAATACTTGTATGTGTGGTATTTGACACATGTTGATTGTGTGTGTATACTTGTGCTCGTGGACTTACTCACCCTACGAGCCTGTCTTCGTGTGCCTGTATGTTTGTCTTATATTGTACATTGAGTAGGCGACTCATATAAATCGCCACCGTGGTTTTATAGATCATTAGTAGCTTGTTGACGGTTGCTCTTACCTCGGGTATCAGACTCTTGCATTTTAGCAGGTAGCTGCGTTTCCTTCCTGGTGGGTCCATAGAGTTGACTCATATATGTTCTACACTTGTCATTGACATTACTGTTATTTTTTCGCTGCGTATTATTGTCGGGATACTGTTTTGGTTTCTTGTATTTTGATCAATTGTTGTTCCGGTAGTTTTAACCGGTGTTACTTTGGCTAGATAAGCCTGGTTTATATTTGACTTTTGTATCCCGATGTTTATTTTTAGTTACTCTAGGGTATTGAGTTGATGTTTTTACACAGAGTTTGGCATCCCTGGTTATAAGGGTACTTTGGTTATTTTATAATTGTGTATAGTTTTGTGTTATCGATTTTGGGATGCTGTCGTTTCAATCAAAGAGTCTTTTAACCTCACGGGGAGTCTACATTCAATCCAGAGGAGTTTGTCACGCAACTTTCTCATGGAGTAAATAGATTTTTCTGTCCCTCCACTTTATCGATTTTACATTTGTTGTCCCTCTTCATTTTTTTTACTCATTTCGTCCCTAAACTCTTGATTTACCGGGTCAGGTGGTCCTTTTTACCTGCTGCAGCAGGTTGGTAGTTGCGGAGCTGACACGTGGTAGTGGGGCCCATGATCTGCATAATTGTTTATTCTTTTTATCCTTTTTTATATTTTTCCAAAAATTTAAGTCTTAAAAATCTTCATTTAAATTAGAAAATTTTTAGAAAATAATATTTGGAAAAAATAAAGGTTTTTAGAAATTAATGTTTGAAAAAAATAAAAAGTTAAAAATAATAAAATCCAGTATATAATGGGAGAAATTAAGATTTACTTATTTTAAAGGATTTTAAAAATAAAATTTGATTAAAGAAAAAAATGATTAAATAAATAAGTTGTGTGTGGGCCCCACTACTGCTTGTCAGCTCCACAACTATCAACCTGCTGCAGCAGGTAAAAAGGACCACGTGACCCGGTAAATCGAGAGTTGAGGGATGACATGAGTAAAAAAAAAAGAAGAGGGACAACAAATGCAAAATCGACAAATTGAAGGGACAGAAAAAAACTATTTACTCCTTTCTCATGAGTTTTATCTGTAGACTGGGGCTTCCAACAAGATAGATAGTGGCAATTTATTGGAAAATTCCTCCACCAGGATGTTTTAAATACTGATGGAGCTAACTTGCAGAATGGCCATGCTGCTGTCGGAGACCTATTCAGGAATCCTCAGCTAATTAAATAACAGGATTTTGTTATAATATTGGTCATTATAGTCCTTAACGAGCTGAATTATGGGGCCTATACTTTTTTGGTTTGAACTGAGCATGGGAGTTTGGCTTTCGATCTCTTATTGTAGAGCCGGATGCAATAGTGGTGATTGATACACTTCAGCAACATGATTTTCAGCTCAATTCAACACTCTTGCATCCTATCTAGAAGCAACTCCGAAGACAATGGCAGATTGAGCTTCGACACTCTTTCAATGAAGCAAATAAATGGGCAGATTGGCTGGCTCATTTTGGTTTCACGTGGCAACTTGGTGTCTCCCATGCACCTTCTCCAGTCCTCAGGGGGTCTTAATTATTGGGAGAACTTGTTAGGATTTGGGCTGCCATTGGACTTGGTTCAAACTATGCTTTGACTTAAAGGAAAAGTAATGCAATTAATTTTGCTTGGACGGCCATCCAAGTAGTAGTTACTTTAGCTATTAAAAATAGGAGGCTTTGGATTGTATTTTCTGTAGAGTAGCTGTGGGTGTGCGGCAAGAGTGGAAAAAGTAAAAAAAAGCTTATGACTTGTTTTGAGTAGATTCACCTGGGAGGTCGTTTTGTACTAATATTTTTACATTAGTAAAGATCTGAAGATCGTGGACGTAGGCAAGATTAAGGCCGAACTACCTTAAATTCTTATGTCCTGCTTTCTTTTATATGCGAATCTTTTGTTGTTTTCCCCAACAGAACTTTCTCCGGTTTTGTTTAATTCTGTGTAATCTTTCTCAATGAGATCAAAATTTTCTTTTAAAAAATAAGCAAGTGTAAATGCATTCCCCGCTTCAAGTTCATTAAGGATTTCCGATTAAAAAGTTAGGCTACAAATATATGTCTCTATGAGAAACTCCTTATCATGAAGTTTATGGCCGAATTTATGACCCGAAAGACTGAAATTAATGGCCAGAGAGGTATTTGTTAAGAATATAATTTCATACCAAAACATAACAGAATACATTGGATGTTTTTTTTTTTTAAAAAAAAAAAACTAGAGGTAAATTTCTTCCAACACTTTCTTAACTTACAAGAAGCGAAATCTTGCTTCAGAAGATCAAGTTGAGAACCACTTGAACTAACTAACTGATGTAACTTGTATATATATCAATTACAGCATTCTTATTGTTAGCTTTGTTGCTGTAGTTGAAGACTTGGGTTCTTAAAGAAAAACTTTAAGATACTCATCCATGCGAGTATAATTCACTTCCGGATACAGATTCCAAGCTTCTACTGCATCATCTTGTGGTATATCGAAGTTTGTCAGGCAGCCTTCATAATAAATATGGTAGAAATGCCCTATTCCGGCCTTGGTTGCATAGTCATCGGTTGCTTTAATAAAAAAAAATAAAAAAGGGTGTGAATGAATAGTAAGAAATCAACCACTGAAATAATTAGACAACAATGGCAGGTGTTCTTTTAGTTTATCTTTCTTACCATCCATGGAAGCCAAGAAATCTTCCCCGGAGATGCTTGTCTTTTTGAGTTCTTTGCCGCTAAGCTTTTCCCAAATCTCAACCAACTGCCTTTGGGAGAGAATGTTTTCTGGTGGCCTCAGGTACATTGTCTTGTTCAATGTTCGTGGATCATCTATTGCTTTGATTGTATAGGTTGCAATGTCATCTTCGTCCATGTACACAACTTTATTTGCAGCAGCAAAAAATGGCACACAAATTAATCATTAAACCTAAACTTTATTTCTGTAAGAAGGATCGATGATGAGGAAGTTGATGAAAAGTAACAAAGTAAGAGAACATTTAGTAAGACCAGAAGGCTTTAAAAGTACGCAAATGAAGACTACTGCCCAACCATAAACAGTTAAATCTCTGAGACTTTTATTCTCAAACAAAAAAAAAAAAAGAACTCTTTGGGAGGTTTGTTGCAGGGTTGGAGAATTTTAGCACATAAGTCTAATTATATGTCTACTGTGAAGAATTATATGAGTTAATTATGTATTGTTTTCTCAGCTCACCCTTAACGTTGCCATCGCCATACAGACGAACGGTATCTTTGGGAGGGACAAGTGTCCCAAGCTGGGAGAGGCCGCCAGCAAAGTAACCAGCAAAGCAATTAGCAGACACATAAGTGAAGGGGATCTTAGCCTCTTCTATGGCTCTCCTCACTACCATTTTCTGGTCGAACGTTTCACTCCCTGGTGGAAGTGCATTCTCCATTCTTGAAGGGTCCATACCAAATTCTGACGGCAAGAAACGCTGCACCAAAATTTGTTCAATATGTATACATGTGTACATAATAACTGGTTCCTGCAGCCTAGCTAGCTATTTGAGGTAAAGTAAACCCAGCCTAATTTTTTTTGATTCTAAACCCAGCCTAATTAAGAGCTCACTTTCCCCAACTTTATTCTCTTAACACTTTAACGATCTATATGACCAAAGTACAAGTTGAAAAGAGATCCATGGTACCCAAGCTTCCAAATAATTAATTAATAACTATTTGAGGTAGAGTAATAACTAATTAAGAACTATCTCTCACTTTCCCTCGCTCTTTATCTTTTAATGCTTAAACAGTATGTATATAACCAAACTGGCTACACTTTGAAAAAATCTATGGTGATCAAATCATACTAAATTATAAGTAATTGATAGTTCTATTCCAATCAATTAAGGATTTTTCTATTCCAGTATAGGTTTTAGTTTATATTTTTCCTATTTTTTAAAAAATATTTGGCATATAACTAATTAGACGTCACTTGGTATATGTTGATTACCATGGAATCCTAAAGCAGCTATATGCATGTATCTAGTTTATTTAACATAGAAATATATTAGTATTGATTTAATTGATAACGCACACCTTAACATTGCCTGCTTCTTTGATGGCATCCACAAGCTTGAGCTGCGTTAAGATGTTGTGGCTCTTAAAATGCACTCCAGACATGGTGCAGATAACCACATCAACTTGTTTCACAGCTTCCACGAGGCTTTGATGATCTGACAGGGAGCCTTCAACAAGGCGAGCTCCTTGCTTCTTGAAGGATAATAGCATCTGCAGCTTGTCGATGTCAAGGCCTATCTCAGGGCGTTGAAGGACATAGGTTATGTGCCCTTGGGCTAAGCTTGCTTTTACAATCCTCCTACCTATGTACCCAGTACCACCGACAACAAGAACTCTGCTCTTTCCCATGTTCTCTTCACTATCCGTCAGTTTTTTTTTTTTTGGACAGCTCTCGCAAGCAATGACTTTGTGGGTTTGATTTCATTTCCAACTGCATGTATTTATGGTACAATTTACCCTTGTCTTCTTTGTAGTGCAAGTCACTCTAGCTGAGTTGGTGCTTTGAAATGCATAGGTCAGCAGCGACAGCAGGTACGGATATAATTAATAGAAAGCAATGAGTTAGGTAACCAAAAGTTACCCTTACCTCTTCCCGTAGTAAACCTGTTTTTTCACCTACCAAGTCAATCTCTGGACCGTTGATAATATGTCTCTATCAGCATAAAAGAAAAGAAGAAAAAAAGTTTGACTCAGTACTCTTTTTTTTTTTTGGCAATGTGAACCCTATGCTAAATCCTAAATAACCACCGACCTCAAACTCCACGAACTGTGGGAGGTGCCACTCGAGCTACAACGCTCACAAATAAAAAATTTAGAATTAGGAAGGTGTTATAAATTGATGAATATCATTAGCTTGTGACAGTTAGCAAAATTATTGAGTGAATAATACTTAGTGACAAAAAATAGTATGAATAATAAAAAGCTGATTACTAAGTTGTTTGTTTGTTTTTGGTTTATACAGCATGACAGAACATGAGGAATAATGCAGCAATTCTCATACAATGTAAAGGTGACGAATAATGTCTAGGTGACGAATAAAGCCTATAAAAGAGATAAAGGGTTCTAAAAGTCCTATTATTTTTAGGTATTTTTCAATCGAGTCCTATAACTTTTTTTTTTATTAATCAAGTCTTATTATTTTGAGTTGTTTATCAAAGAAGTTCTGGGCACCATTTTTCATCTAATTTTGCTGAATTGGCCGTTATCTTATGATGTGGCATGTACACATCACATGGTGACATGTCTAAAGTCCACGTCATTAGGACTTGATTAACCAAATCAATAAATTATAGGACTTGAATGATAAAATTTTGAAATTATAGGATTTAGTTAGAAATTATTTATAAATTACAAGAAGATTTTAAATTAAAAAATCTTAAACTCCTAAATATTAAAACTTTAAAGTTTAAATTCATAAATTTTTTAATCATAAAGTGTTAAACTTAAAACTTAAAATTTTATGGTATTAAAATTATAAATCCTAAAATCTAAAACACTAAACTTTAAAATCCTATCTCATTAAACTTAAAACTCTAAATCATAAATTCTAAATCATAAAATTTTAATCCTAACCTTAACAATGGAAATAGGGTTACGTACCAATCGTGAACAATCTAAAATCTCAATTTCTTATTTTAAATAATAATTAATTTATTTGGCATGAACCATCTAAAATTATATTTTAAGATTTGATTTTAAGGTTTAATATTTAAAGTTAGGGTTCTAGGTCATTATAATATATGATTTAAGAATTAGAATTTTAGGATTTATGATTTTGAGGTTTAGGGCTTAGGGATTTAAGATTTTATAATTTAGAGATTTGAGATTCTAGGAGTTACACTTTTTAAGTGGATATAAAGTCTTTGAAAATTTAGGATTTTAATATTTTAAATGTAGAATTTAAGATTTAGAATGTTAGTGTTTAAGATTTTAGTATTGTTTTAGAGTTTAAAATTTTAAAATTTAAAATCTATTACTTTAGGATTCAAGATTTGTGATAAAATCTATAATTAAGAATTTTAAAATTTTAGGGCTTAATATCTTTAGAAGTCCTATAATTTATAAAAAAATTCTTAATTGAGTCCTATATATTTTTTATTTGATTAATCAAGTCCTAATGACGTGGACATTCGGACACATCAGCTCTGTGCCATGTCATAGGATAGCGGCCAACTTATCAAAATTTAACGATAGGACTTATTTGATAACGGTTCAAAATAATAGGACTTGATTAATCAAAAAAAGAATTATAGGACTCGATTGAAAAATGACTGAAAATATTAAGACTTCCAGAATCCTTTATGCCTTATAAAAGGGATCACACTCTGCATGATATATGATATCTTAGAGATTGAAAATAGAGAGTTCATATACTTTCTTTAATTTCTCCATTCTATTCTTTCATACCTCTTTCTTTTCTATAAACCAAATCTTTTATTCTGTAAAAAAAAAATTAGCAATTATATATCTAGCCATTACTAATTATATATTTTAAATATCTTTAATTTTATAACACGTCATCAGTATGAGTCTCTACCTTATTAAGGTAATCATTTCTAAACCTTTTTTTATTACTATTTTAATCATTTATATTATACATATATAGTACTTATATAGCTGAAAGATTTATCGAGTAAGCGTATATATACTACATAGTTTATATTATTATTCTGCTTCGCTTTATATTTATTCTATATCTTTTGTTATTATTTCATTTCTGTTACAATGGCAAACCTTACAAAAATTGAATTTGAGGCCCTCAATATTTCCGGAAGAAATTATCTGTCATGGGTCCTAGATGCAGAAATGCATTTAGATGCTAATGGTTTGGAAGATACTGTTAATGAAAGAAATGAAACATCTAATCAAGATAAGGCAAAAGCATAATTTTTCTTCGTCATCATCTTCACAAAAGTTTAAAGAATGAATATCTTACTGTCAAGGATCCTGCTGATCTTTGAAAAAATTTGAAAGAAAGATATGATCACTTGAAAATGATCATACTCCCAAAAGCTCATTATGAGTGGATGCATCTGAGGTTGCAAGATTTTAAATCTGTGCATGAATATAATTCAGTTGTGTTTGAATCAGCTTCTAGTTAAAACTGTGTGGAGAAAAATATTACTGATGTTGATATGTTAGAAAAAACATTCTCCACTTTTCATGCATCCAATGTGCTTCTGCAGCAACAGTATCTTAAAAAAGGTTTCACAAGATATTCTGATTTAATTTCATGCCTCCTTGTGGCCGAATAAAATAACGAGCTATTGATGAAAAATCATGAGTCTTGTCCCACTGCTTCTGCTCTGTTTCTTGAAGTGAATGCTGCAGTACATGATATTTTTTGTCGTGACCCGGACGTGGGCGGGGACGTGGAATGAACCGCTTTAATTACCGTGACCGTAATGTTCATAGCAAGGCTAAGGGAAAATATGTGAATCATGTGAATGATGTCAAATATCATGATAAGAAAAATCATGAGACAACCTGCTATCGATGTGGCATGACAAGTCATTGGTCACGGACATATCGTACAACGAAGCACTTGGTAGAAATTTATCAATCAACTTTGAAAGGCAAAAATAAGGTCGTTGAAACAAATTTTGTTCAAGATAATGACCAAGATGTTGCCTTCCACACTGACTTATTTTTGGACATTGATGATTATCTTGCTTATCCAGGAGATGCAAGTAATAAAATGAAGCAAGAATAAATTTGTTGTGAGTTTCTTTGTATTTTTTTGTTAATATTCTTATACGTTGTTAATTTCTATTAATGTTCTTAATTTTCTTTTAATTTGCAACAAATTTCAGTTTAGTATTATTTCTTATGCGTGTTTTATTTTCTTTTATGAAGATATGGACATTCAACTATGCAGTCCCAAGGATAATGACTCAGATATCTGTCTAGTATACAGTGCAACTACTCATTCTGTATTTCATAAATGCAAATATTTCCTTACATTGAAATTTTAAAAAACATATGTTAGTACAATCTCTGGTAGTACAAATATTATTGAAGGCTCCAGAAGAGCTCAAATTTTACTACCAAATGGAACAATGATAATTATTGAGAATGCTTTATTCTCTTCAAAGTCTCAAAGAAATTTATTGAGTTTTAAGGATATCCGTTTAAATGGATATCATATTTAGACAATGAATGAAACAAAAGCTGAATCTCTGCAAAAGTTACCACTACTAGTAATAAACAAGTTGTGGAAAATTTACCTGTATTGTCCTCTGGATTGTACGATACAAATATTCAAGTCATTGAAAATTATTATACCCAGCCTGAAGATGGCACCAGCTTGAACCTGACTAATGAGTTAAAAATTTGGCATGACCGGTTGGGCCATCCCGGATCAATAATGATGCGCAGAATTATTGAAAATTCATTTGGTCATCCATTGAAAAACCAAAAGATTTTTCAATCTAATGAATTTTCATGTGCTGCTTGCTCACAAGAAAAATTAATTATCTGGCCTTCATATGATAAGGTTGGTTCATAAGCACCAGCATTTTTAGAAAGAATTCAGGGAGATATATGTGGACCTATACATCCACCGTGTGGACCATTCAGATATTTTATGATTTTAATTGATGCATCAACTAGATGGTCCCATGTGTGCTTGTTGTCCTCACGCAATTTGGCATTTGTGCGCTTATTGTCGCAATTAATCAAATTACCGGCACAGTTTCCTGATCATGCATTTGAGACTATAGGTCTCGGTAATGCTGCGGAATTCACCTCTAAGGCGTTCAATTACTATTGTATATCAATTGGAATTGTGTTTGAATATCCTGTAGCTCATGTTCATATCCAAAACTGAAATGACCGCATCCCAAAAAAACGACAATACAAAATATAAATAATTATAAAATGTCCAAAATGCCCTTAAAACCAGGGATGCCAAACTCTGTGTAAAAACATCAACTCAATATCTCAGAGTAACCAAAAATAAACATCGGGATACAAGAGTCAAATATAAACCAGGATTAACTAGCCAAAGTAACACCGGCTAAACCTACCGGAACAACAACTGATCAAAATCTAAGAAACCAAAACAGTATCTCGACAATAATACGCAGCGGAAAAATAACAATAATGTCAATGACAAGTGTAGAACATATAAGTGTCAACTCTATGGATCCACCAGGAAGGAAACACAGCTACCTGCTGAAATGAAAGAGTCTGATGTTAGTAATATGCCCAAAAGCCAATCTATGGATGATTGTATTCATGTATACATTTTTTGAGGTTATACCTATATATATGATTATGAGATAATCGCTTGCACATATATATAACCCTAGTGTATATGTATTTGATATGTATATTCTTAAAAGTCCCTAGTCGTTTATTATTATGGTTGGGTTGTAATAATAAAATAAGACTAGCGTATGTTGAGGATTGTATGACTTACGAATTCTACATACGGGTACAAGATGGGGATCTTGTTGACCGGACCGACCCACATAAGAACGCTACATGGAACGTTTTATGTATGTCGATAGCGTTTTCTTATAGATGTGATTGTCCTCCGACCTGAGATCGTCAAGGTATCCAACATATGAATCATGTACTTTGATATTATTCCTAGTCATCCGTAACTGGGTGGACATAAGGGTAATCATCGGGTATATGACGAGTATGTAGTGGGTTTTGATTGATCAAGAGGGGATTCGTCCGACCTATATAACGGGTATATTATCGAGTAGGTTTCTTGATAGAGTTGAACTGTTAAATGCATGGCCATGCTCGGATAGGGTGATATGATGATATCACGGGTATCCGTTTTATACAGTTAACTCGAGGATCAAGAAACCGAGATTAGACATATACGAGATTGACGTTTCCATGTCTCGGTCTAATCTTGATAATGGGACGATAGGACGATGACATATTCCGAGGCATAGTGAATCAGTTCTGATCTTGTCGTTCGGGTAGCAATGATGTGTTGCTAGACGCCGCTCTTTGTTTATGATTGTAAAATGAGATTTTACAATCATTGCCGGACGTTACAAGTGCCTACAGGGTCACACACATAGAACCGATGATTCGAGCAGATGGTTGAACCGTGGTTGGACCATGGTTGGACCGGGTGTGGTTGGACCGCGGTTGGACCGTGGTTGGACCGTGGTTTGACCAGGGTCGTTTTTGGGATGGTTTGATTCACTAAGTATCAGATTAGTGGAGTCTTTAATGCAGCCATGTGATGATTATTCCCACTAAGTGTTAGTGGAAACATGTTGGCTATGTTGGCCACTTTGTTTTGCCTTTATGAGTTGGCACTCACATGGTTGTGTATGGGCATTATGGATGTGTGGGGATAGGCATTGTGAGCTGATGACTCTAGCTCATTCTCACCCCTTCACCACGTTTTTGGCAGCCCCAAAAACTCTCTGAAAACACCTCCTTTGAGTTCTTCTTCTTTGTGAAAGAAGCAAGAGCATTAGCATTCCAAAACACCCCAAACACACACACTAGCTCCTACCTTGTTGCTAGCACATCAAGTGGGAGTGCTCGAGGCTTGATTCGTGTGACGACTCGAAGCCGATCACGGTTCGTGTGGATACCGTAGAGGAGCAGGTCTTCTTCTTGCTCTTACTGATTCGGTTTCCGGCTTAGGTGAAAGATCCTAACACTACAAGTAAGTAAAATTGTTATACGGTTTACTAGCTTCACATGTGTTCTTGGTTGTTTCCCTTGTCTTCCGCTGCATATATCCGCTTTTATATGAATGTCATATAGCCTAGGGAAACTTACAGTGGTAGCGGAGCCTTCTTGTGAAGCTCTAAACCGTATATATGATGCATATGCGATATGATCATCTAAGTATGTGTAGGATTCATTTGTGTATATGATATGCTAGATGAATTGTTTTGTGCATATTGATGTCGTGTTTGTCAAAAGAGTTTTGAAAACAAGTTGTTGATTGATATGAGATGTCAATCAATAAGTTCTAGGCAGTAGGTCGAAGAGTTCGACCAAGAAAAACCGAGTGTCGGTTTGCGTTTGCAACGATTGTCGTTCATGAGCTGCAAGGCCAGGACATCGATGTTCATCAGATGGACATCGATGTCCACATGATATTTGCCTTGGCCGAGACCACTGGACATCGATGTTCATCTCATGAACATCGATGTTCTGTGTAGTCTGGCCTTGGCAGAGAACATTGAACATTGATGTTCATGAGATGAACATCGATGTCCTATGTAGGTTGGCCTTGGCAGATTCACATGAACATCGATGTTCAAGGGTTGAACATCGATGTCCAAGCCTTGTGAGATTTGTTTGAGATTCCAGAGACCAATGAACATCGATGTTCACCTTAGGACATCGATGTCCTTGTGTTTGAGAGTCTCAAACATCGATGTTTAGAGGTTAGACATCGATGTTAAAATGCTACTGCCAAGTTTTTGGACCTTCGGAACTTGCCAACATCGATGTCCAAGAGTTGAACATCGATGTTCATGAGTTCCAGAGGCCAATGAACCTTTAGAACTTGCCAACATCGATGTCCAAGAGTTGAACATCGATGTTCTTGAGCTCTGCCAAATAGTTTGGACTTCCAGAGCCTCAAGGACATCGATGTTCATGTCAGGACATCGATGTCCTAGAATACCCACATCGATGTTGTGGAGACCAGTAACTTCAACAGCGAATTAAGGGTAGATGGAGGCCTAACTGGTGTCTGGCCTGAACAGCAAAGTTGTAGCTCTACTTCTTAGCTTTCCAGGGACACTAAGTTTGTACAAATCCAAGCTCTACAGCTCTGGATATGGACGAAATACTAAGTGCTGCCAATTGTTGGCGAGAATCAGATTCTCATAGACATCGATGTTCATTTATGGACATCGATGTTCACTTGCATTTTTGTTTTCCAAATTTGCTTAACATCAATGTATGATTAAATGATTATATGCATGAGATGTATGAACATATGTTGATGAAATATTAAGTTCTTAGTTGCCTTCCATGATGAGCACTAATCATTGCTTAGATCAACACTAGGTAGGTTTTGCCCTAGCAAGGTGCCTATGTTTATCCTAGCAAGGTTCGAGAGGATAATTGTAATATCCCGATTGCTTGTTGTGGGTGTGGACTTAACTAGGTTACCTTAATAGGATTAAGAACCTAGAGGCAAGGGTTGAGAAATGTCTATAAGATAGACTTGGACAAGGTGTTGTTCACTCAACTATCCAAGAGTTGCATAGAGATGTAATTGACAAGAGTTGTCTACCTAAATAGCTATGATGTAGGTGATCAGCCCTAGCTGACTTATGTTGTAGTGAAATGTGGATCTTGGCCTACTTGTTATCATTTTATTGATTCTTAGTAGGAGCATCATTTAATTAAATTCCTTGTTAAATGATTTATGTATGCATGACTCTTATTTGTGTGAGTTGATCTTTGTTGTAGAATTACCATGGCACAAAACACAGGTACACTATCATTGCGATCTGTCCTTGAGAAGGACAAGTTGAATGGGAATAACTTCCTATCTTGGTATCGCAATTTGAGGATTGTCCTCAAACAAGAAAAGAAGTTGTATGTCCTTGAAGGGCCAGTTCCGATTGAACCGGCGCCTTCTGCTCCCAGGGCAGAACGGGATGCTTATAAGAAACATCTCGATGATGCATTGGATGTAGCATGTTTGATGCTGGTAACCATAGACTCGGGGCTTCAGAAGCAACACGAGAAAATGGGGGCGTTCGATATGATCGAACACCTTAAGATGCTCTTCCAAGAGCAAGCTAGGCATGAGAGGTATGAGACCTCTAAAGCCTTATTCTAATGCAGGATGGCCGAATCATCACCCGTGAGACCTCATGTGCTGAAAATGATCGGATTCATTGAGAGCCTTGAGGGTCTCGGATTTCCTTTGCCAAAGGAGATGACTGTAGACTTAATCCTGCAATCGTTGCCGGATAGCTACGGCCAATTTGTCATGAACTTCAACATGAACCATCTTGACAAATCCTTGTCCGAGTTGCTCAATATGTTGGGAACAGCTGAGCTACAAATGAAGGCAAGTAAGTCCAACATATTGATGATTGGCAAAGGCAAAGGAAAGGGTAAAGCAAAGTTCGACAAGAAGACGAAGAGTGCCAAAAAGTTTGGTGCAAATGCTTCTTCTAGTGATCACAAGCTTAAACCCAAGGGTGGAGTTGCTAAGGATGGACATTGTTTCCATTGCAACAAACCGGGCCATTGGAAACGCAACTGCCCAGTTTACCTAGAAGAGGTGAAGAGGAACAAGAAGGGAAGTGAGACTTCTACTTCAGGTATATTTGTTATAGAAGCCAATATTTCTACTTTTGCATCATGGGTATTAGATACCGGATGTGGTTCTCACATTTGTGTAAATGTGCAGGAACTAAGAAGGAGTAGAAGATTGCTGAAAGGGGAGATAGACCTACGTGTCGGGAATGGAGCAAGGGTTGCTGCGTTAGCCGTAGGAACTTATTGTCTATCTTTACCTAGTGGCTTGGTTTTGGAACTAGAAAATTGTTATTTTGTACCTTCCATTAGCAGAAATTTGATTTCTGTATCTTGTTTGGACAAGAAAGGATTTTCATTTGTAATAAAGAACAAATGTTGTTCAATTTATTTCAATGATGTATATTATGGTGGTGCAAATTTAAGCAATGGATTGTATGTTCTAAACCTTGAGATGC